>JARHVA010000327.1:4315000-4390000 GCA_037957365.1 Torreya grandis
CTACACTATCATTATAATCTGGTTATATTCTATTTTGTTGGTCTAGTATCGCGTTCAATTTTTATACTGAAAATAGCGAAGTGGCATGGTCTTGTTGAAGCCATGGGCAGGCATGTTTGTGGATCTGATTAAGTACCAAAGCTAAGTAGAATAATGGAAGCTCTATATCAAATATCAGAAGCTAATCCAGTACATCTGATGTCTATACCTTATCTAAAATTTCTCATCACTCTATTAATGATGCTACAGTAGAGATAGAAGAATCTAATCCCAATCTGGGTTAGAATTTGCCTAGTCTTAAGCCTATCGATGTTTATGATAAGTTGTCTCCTTTTCATTTAGTTGCTAAATCCAACATTAGAATTTTTGAAAATGTATTACAAGTTAAGACTGCTGATCAAGATAAATATTATTTTCAAATGCTTGATGACAAAACCATAGCTCAACTTTGTGCTCAACAAAAGTATAAATTCCTTCATATAGGTGTTATATCCATTGTTATTCATCCCTTATTTCCTAAAGGTCTTAATGTCAGTCTTCTTGCTTGTCTCTTAGATAATAGACATGTCATTTTCTGCTTGTTTACAGTCTACCATACAAACTGGTCTGCATGTTAGTCCTGTTTACACTACTATTTATCCAAACTATCCTATTGTTATCCACCAAGAATATAACTTTAATAAGATCTTTAAACTCTTTTTGCAAACATCTAGTTTGCATATGCTTGACGGTTCTTGTCCTCTGGCAATCCAGTATAAAATTATGTATCATTTGACTAATACTCTGTACACAGCTATCAAACATACTCCTATGCCTAACAAAAGCATGGTGAGTAGAGCAACACCCAATCGCCAAATCCTTCCTGCAGAAGCAATTTCATGGTCTGAATTAAACTTTCCTCATAAATGGGTAGTTGATACTGATTTTATCCAGTAAACTCGTAGATCTTTATCCATGGCCACCTCTGTGAATAATTTACCTGATAAATCTGTTATTAGATTTGATAATCTTATTTCCTCATCCTCATCCCTTACATTACCTATTCCATGTCCTCATAACCAGAGAATCCATGATCCTTAGGTTGATTCTTATTATTATCTAGACTGCAAGAATATCCTAAGTAAGCCTAGTCATTCTGTCATCCATATGACCCAGAGAGACATAGTAATTCAGGAGCTCTTTGAGAGAAATAAGCATTTATTGTCTCAGGCTAAAAAGGTCCATATGGAAGGAACATCTCAAATTGATGAAGGACATACATGGAAGACTCCATTAGGAGATGAGCCTTACACTGAGAAAGGATTTACCAGATCCTCTGACTTTAATCAATACTCTCCAGATGGTAAACCCCATGCACAAATGTATTATGTTAGAAATTCAAATAAAAGTCTTGAGCAACCTATTAAAATTAAACTCATGAACTAGAATAATGTTGCAACCAAGTGTTTGAACTCTAAGATTTCTAGTATCTAGTCAAGCTTAAATCAAGTCTCCACTATGCTCAAAAGTATAGAATTGTATCAGAAGGGAGATATTACTAAAGCTCTTAAAGCTTTAGATGCAAATAGTACTACTAACAAGAATCAAGTAGTTCAAAATATTGATTAAGAAGTTAGTGGTATAAAACAACAATAGTCTGAAGCTAATAGAAAGCTTGATTGAATAGTTCAGAATACTAATAATATTGCTTAAAGACAAGATGAAGTAAAGTCTAAAATTTCATATATTGAAGATAAATTTAAGGAAATTTCTTGTGAAACCTCTGCCAGTATTGATAGTCTTACTAGAGAAGTTGTGAATTAGCAGCATCATACTGCTCTTCTCCCAGATATTCTTCAAAAGATGTCTAATAATATAGCCCAAAATCCTCTAGGAAATTTGGTCACCTCAACTTCTATTTTAGATCTCCTCAGCTGGTCTAATGTGGCTAAGATACAGAAAGAAGAAATTCTAAAAGATAAAACTAAGAAGAAAGTTGAAGAAGAAAGTTTAGTTGATAAAGCCTTTTAGATAGGCATGGCAAAAATATAAGAAGTTGAAAAACATAGTTATTTTGAAGAAGGTGAATCTTCTAGACCTCCTTTAGAAGCCCAGATTAGAACATTAAATCTCCAACCATTCTTTTGGAAGTTCAATTGTGAATCTCCTACTAGAAGAAAGGAAATGATACATGCAATGCTCTCATGGGTGAGTGTTCAAATGTTTGGGATCAAGAAAGACCCTACTACTATCACCCAACAAATAGTCAATAGATTCATAGGCAATATAAAATATTGGTGGGATGCTTGTGATGCACAATTCCAAACTGCTATCACACACCATTCAGAACCAGTCCCTGCTTTATGTCAAGCCTTATATTCAAAATTTGTTGGAATGATAGATAATGAGAAAGAATCAAATAAATCCAAGTTCCTCAAAAGTCAGCTTTGTGACATGACACGAATTGATGAGTATATGTGTCATATGGAAAATATGTTATATGCTTCAGGAGAAATGTTCAATCCCACATATAAGATTAGATACATAGAATCTTTTCCACAGTATTTTGCTGATAAGTATAAAGCTGCTATGGGTAATGCTTTAGCCACTATGTCTTTTGGTCGTATAAATCAGAATATCAGAGCTATCAATGAGAAGTTGTGTACAGAGATAAAAGCTCATAAGGAAACCATGATGTTCCATAAGCAACTTGTTTTGAAATTTTGCAATTCTCTTAGTGATAATTTTGGATGTGTGGATGTGAACCAGTATAGGAAATATTAGAATAAGAAGAAAAAATAAAAAAGACATGTGTGTAAGTGTTGAATTCCAAGTTAGAAATATAATTGGTATAAGAAAATAAAGTTCAAAGGACATCCATATAAAAAGAAAAAGATATTTAGAAAAAAGAAGCATGGATTTCAAAAAGCCTCTGTAAAATGTTTTCTTTGCAATGGAAATCACTATGCTAATAAGTGTCCTCAGAAAAGCAAAGAGAAAAATTCCAAAAAGGTTACTTTTCTTCAAAGTTATAATTTAGATGATAAATGAGTATGTTTAGATTTCTAATGATGAGATTTAGTATGAGTTATATATTCCTTGGGAATTAGAATCATCTTCAGATATAGAAGAAAATTAGATAAATATGAATCTTGAAGATGTCAGTTTAGATTCTAAATCATTAGATTATGATTTTGAATTAATATTTTAGATAAATATGATGTCAAGTCATTTTCTTGATACTCTTAGTTTAACTCAGAAATTACAACATTTAAAAGAAAAGTATCAAAACACTCCTACTTTTATGATAGCTGAAAGAATGTTTCTTCAACAATAGATTGCTAACACAGAAAAAAGATATTTTATGCATGTGTTGCAACAGTAGCAGCAAAAAGAGCTGTTATCAAAATAGTTCTCACTAAAAATCTCAAAACCTACTTTAGAAAAAGCTCCTTACATTCTTGATGTTCAGTCTGCATATCAACCTAATACATATGAAAGAAGGCAATGGCGGACTAAGCGCATTGCTTTATTGCAAACTTTTCTTGCAAGAGCTTAGGATGAGCTTTAATAATTGTTGAAAGAAGAAGCTCAAGAAGATGAAAGAGAAAAACTCTTTGAAGAAGAGTTTATTCATCTTGCTGATAGTTATCCTAAAGAAACTTCTACATCTACATATATGGAAAACAATATGGATAACAGTATTCATCAGGTTTCAGTACATGTTACTAATAATCCAGTGTGTGAATTAAGTATTAAGTGGAATGGTTTTAAATCCTACAATTTAGATGTGTTGTTAGATACTAGTGCAGATATTTCTCTAGCTAGATATCACTCTATTCCTCAGGATATGTGGCATTCAGATTTTCGTAGACTCACTTTCAACACTAAGACATTTATCTCTAAACTTTCTGCCAAAGTTCCTATTGTCTTAGGAGATGCAATATATGAGTTTAAAGTTGTACAACATGAAATTCCAATGTTAGATATGATGCTCAGATAAGATAACTTATCTAGTTTCTATTTGATCACCATTTAGCCTCATGAGATCATCTTGGCACAAAAGTATTATCTGTCTAACAAGAGTAGATATGAGTGTAGAATTCCATTGAAAGGAAAAGTAAATAAATCAGCTAGTAACTAGTGGTTTCAAAAAATCAATCTCTGTCAATCTAAAATAGAGTCTGTGCTTGCAAATATTTTTCAAAACTATTGTTAAAAAAATCCTTTGGCTTTTCAACACAAGAAAACTCATGTTTGTCTTATTGAGCTTCAGCTTATTACTGATAAATATGGCAAATAGGTTGAACCTCATTTTAAGGCACACCATTTAGGAATGTCTCCATCTCTTAGAGAAGAATGTTTTCAAGAAATCCAACAATTAAAAGAACAAGGATTGATCTGAGATTCTAAAATCCCATGGGGTTGTGAAGCATTCTATGTGAATAAGAGAAGTGAGCAGGTAAGAGGAAAGAAAAGATTATTAATTAATTATATTCCTCTGAACAAGTATGTAGTACCAATTTAACATCCTATTCCATCAAAGGATGAAATTCTACAAAGGATTACTGGTAGTAAGATATACAGTAAGTTTGATTTAAAATCTAGTTTTTGGAAAATTTAGGTAGCAGAATCAGACAGATATAAAATAGCTTTTGTGACTCCTTTTGGTCAGTATGAATGGAATGTTCTTCCATTTGGATTAAAAAGTGCTCCCAGCATTTTTCAAGAAATGATGAATCAAATTTTTTTTGCTTACATCAAGTTTATAATTGTATATATAGATGATATCTTGATTTTCAGTAAAAATCCTAAAGAGCATATAGAGCATCTTGAACAGTCTTATAGGATTGTGTATGATAATGGTTTAGTCCTATCTACCAAGAAAATGGTAACCTTCAATGATCAAATTTAATTTCTTGGTGTAATTATCAAGTTAGTAGAAGTAGCTATTCAAGACCATGTCTTGAAAAATATTCAAAATTTTCCTGATATCTTATCAGATAATAAAATGTTGCAAAGATTTCTTGGTTGTGTAAATTATATTATAGGTCATTATTATAATATTGCTTAAGATAGAATTCTATTAAATAAAAGGTTGTCTAAGAATCCTCCTGCATGGAACTAGGAAATGACACAGGTGGTTCAAAGAATTAAACAGAAATGTGCAGATCTTCCTCCTCTTTAGCTTCTAGGTAATGGCATAAAGATTATTAAAACTGATGCCTCTAAATTATATAGGGGAGTTGTATTAAAATAAATATTGTCTAATGGTACTAAAAAAACCTATAGGTTTGCTTCAGGGAATTTTAAAAATGCTCAGGTCAATTATCATTCAACTCATAAAGAGATCTTAGCAGTCATTAAGGCCATCCAAGATTTTACATTCTTTGACAAATCTGAAAAGTTTATTTTTAGATCAGACTTGAAAAAATTCATGAGTATTCTTAACTCTACAGATAATCTCAAAAAAGGATCAGTAAGTTGCTTGATTCATTGGGCTACATATCTTGCTGATTTTGATTTCTTAGTAGAACATATCCAGGGAAAGAAAAATTGTCTTGCAGATTTTATGACTCGTGAATATCATTCAGATTCAAAGAATTCAATCATGGTGGTCACTACTAAAATTAGAGATGAGTTTCATGAACATCTATGGAGATCAACACCATCCATTCCAAACCAACTTTGAAATGAAGTTATGTTTCTTAAAACTCAGTCTTATGAAGCTGTAGATCATCTCAATGGTATGAATCTTGCCTAGACCTCACATTTTATAGGTATGGAAGAAAGAAATAAATGTCATACAATTATTTTGTATAGGGAAGGAGATAATCCTAAACTCACTGGAAAAAATAATCTTCTCAAAAGATTACCCTATCGACAGAATACTACATTTCATTTTCAATGGTCTACTTTTTGGCCACAGTTTAATCCATGACTTGAAAATTTTTGGGAATCAAGTGAAATTCCAAATTATCTTTATGAATTCCTTGATTATATCATGCCTACTATTCCTTCTCATAGTCCTGATGTTAGAATCCATCCTACATAACTCAAGAATATTTTCATTGCTTTATGAATTCATTTTCACGTAAAGTTTGAGCTACATGTCCTCCAGAATCATCAACAAAATCTCCATGCATCATTGTGTCAAGCTATTCTAGTTGCTTCATTATGGTGAAGGATGACTATATCCCATTTAGATTCTTGGTGGATAACAATAGGATAGTTTGGATAAACAGTAGTGTAAATAGGACTATCATGCAGACTAGTTTGTATGGCAGACTTTAAATAAGCAAAAAATGGCATATGTCTATTATCTAAGAGACAGGAAAGAAGAATAAAATTAGACCGGTTGAGGAGATCAATAAAGCTCAACCAAGCTAAAACTCAAACTCTTTATTTATATAAAGATAGAAATTACACTCAGACTTAGGACTCCAGACATAGAACTCAAGACTTAGGACTTAAGCCGACTTCGAACGCTGATACCTCATATGATCTCTTCTATATATAGGTGAAGAAATGAGAGATCAATGGATATCACAAAGTGGTGGCATCAATGGCTAAAATACAAGATGTGATTATAAAGTGGGTTATGGGCCCACTACGCACCGACTAAAGAAAGACTAGACCTAAAGCTTGCTGACACGGCCGACAAGATACCACCTTTAGATAGTGGGTAGGTCCACTAGAGAATAAAGAGGGATAATGTGCCCATGGTCATGATCATAGATAGACCTCATGATTATTCATCAATAGCAAACTCATAGGGTCCTGCTAGAGAATACAGAGAGATGGGACCCTCATTATCAAGTTGTTCTTCATCTGTGTGATCCATATATAAAGCAAAAGGAATCCATAAAAGTTGTCCATGCAGAGTAGGTGGAAAGAGAGCTTGATGGGATATAGTCATCCTTTGCCATAATGAAGCAAGTAAAATAGCTAGATGCAATGATGCATGGAGATTTTGTTGATGATTCTAGACGACATGTAGCTCAAACTTTACGTCAAAAGGAATTCATAAAGCAATGAAAATATTCTTGAGCTATGTAGGATGGATTCCAATATCAGGACTATGAGAAGGAATAGTAGGCATGATATAATCAAGGAATTCATAAAGATAATCTAGAATTTCACCTAATTCCCCAAAAATTTCAAGTCCTAGATTAAACTGTGGCCAAAAGGTAGACCATTGAAAATGAAATGTAGTATTTTGTCGATAGGGTAATCTAATGAGAAGATTATTTTTTCCAGTGAGTTCAGGATTATCTCCTTCCCTATATAGAATAATTGTATGACATTTATTTCTTTCTTCCATACCTGTAAAATGTGAGGTCCAAGCAAGATTCATACCATTAAGATGATCTGTAGCTTCATAAGACTAAGTTTTAAGAAACATAACTTCATTTCGAAGCTGGTTTGGAATGGATGGTGTTGATCTCCATAGATGTTCATGAAACTCATCTCTTATTTTAGTAGTGATCACCATGATTGAATTCTTTGAATCTGAATGATATTCATGAGTCATAAAATCTGCAAGACAATTTTTCTTTCCCTAGATATGTTCTACTAAGTAATCAAAATTAGCAAGATATGTAGCCCAACAAATCAAGTGACTTATTGATCCTTTTTTGAGATTATCTATAGAGTTACGAATACTCATGAAATCTATCAAGTCTGATCTAACAATAAACTTTTCAGATCTGTCAAAGAACATAAAAGCTTGGATGGCCTTAATGACTGCTAAGATCTCTTTATGAGTTGAATGATAATTGACTTGAGAATTTTTAAAATTCCCTAAAGCAAACCTGTAGGGTTTTTTAGTACCATTGAACATTGTTTCTTTTAATACAGCTCCCCAATATAATTTAGAGGCATCAATTTCAATAATCTTTATGCCATTACCTAGAAGCTGAAGAGGAGGAAGATCTGCACATTTCTATTTAATATTTTGAACCACCTATGTCATTTCCTAGTTCCATGGAGGAGGATTCTTAGACAACCTTTTATTTAATAGAATTATATCCTAAGAAATATTATAGTAATGACCTGCAATATAATCTACACAACCAAGAAATCTTTGCAACATATATTAGGAAAATTCTAAATATTTTTCAAGACATGGTCTTGAATAGCTACTTCTCCTGACTTGATAATTACACCAAGAAATCCAATTTCATTGTTGAAGGTTACCATTTTCTTGGTAGATAGGACTAAACCATTATCATACACAATCCTGTAAAATTGTTCAAGATGCTCTATATGCTCTTTAGGATTTTTTCTAAAAATCAAGATATCATCTATATATACAATTATAAACTTGTTGTAAGTAGAAAAAATCTTATTCATCATTTCTTGAAAAATGTTGGGAGCATTTTTAAACCAAATGGAAGAACATTCCATTCATACTGACCAAAAGGAATCACAAAAGCTATTTTATATATGTCTGATTCTACTACCTAATTTTGCCAAAAACCAGATTTTAAATCAAACTTATTGTATATCTTGCTACTAGTAATCCTTTGTAGAATTTCATCTTTTGATGGAATAGGATGTTGAATTGGCACTACATACTTGTTCAAAAGAATATAATTAATTACTAATCTTTTCTTTCCTCTTACCTGCTCACTTCTCTTATTCACATAGAATGCTTCACAACCCCATGGGCTTTTAGAATCCTAAATCAATCCTTGTTCTTTTAACTACTCAATTTCCTAAAAAAATTCTTCTCTAAGAGGTGGAGACATTCTTGAATGGTGTGCCTTAAAATGATGTTTAACCTGTTTGCCATTTTTATCAGTAATAAGCATAAGCTCAATATGACAAACATGAGTTTTCCTGTGTTGAAAAGCTAAAGGATTTTCTAAACAATAGTCTTGCAAAAACATTGCAAGCATAGGCTCTATTTTAGATTGACAGAGATTGATTTTCTAAAACAACCACTTACTACTAGCTAATTTCTTTACTTTTCCTTTTAATGGAATTCTACACTCATATCTACTATTTTTATACAGAGAATACTTTTGTGCCAGGATGATCTCATGAGGCTGAATGGTGATCAGATTGAAACTAGATAAATTATCTAATCCTAGCATCATATCGAACATTGGCATTTCATGTTTTAAAACATTAAACTCATATACTGCATCTCCTAAGACAATAGGAACTTTGGTAGAAAGTTTAGAGATAATTGTCTTAGTGTTGAAAGTGAGTCTATGAAAATTTGAATGCCACATATCTTAAGGAATAGAGTGATATCTAGCTAGAGAAATATATACACCAGTATCTAAAAACACATCTAAATTGTAGGCTTTAAAACCATTCCACTTAATACTTAATTCACACACTAGATTATTAGTAACATGTACTAAAACCTGATGAATACTATTATCCATATTGTTTTCCATATATGCAGATGTAGAAGTTTCTTTAGGATAACTATCAACAAGATGAACCAACTCTTATTCAAAGAGTTGTTCTCTTTGATCTTCTTGAGCTTCTTCTTTCAACAATTGTTGAAGCTCATCCTGAGCTCTTGCAAGAAAAGTTTGCAATAAAGCAATGCGCTTAGTTTGCCATTGCCTTCTTTCATATCTATCAGGCTGATATGTAGACTGAACATCAGTAATGTAAGGGGATTTTTCTTAAGTAGGTTCTAAGATTTTTAGTGAGAACTATTTTGATAACAGTTCTTTCTACTGCTGCTATTGTAACACATGCATAAAATATATTTTTTCTGTGTTAGCAATCTATTGTTGAAGAAACATTCTTTCAGATATCATATAAGCAAGAGTGTTCTGATACTTTTCTTTTAAATGTTATATTTACTAAGTTAAACTAAGATTATCAAAAAAATGACTTGACATCATGTTTATCTGAAATCCTATTTCAGAATCATAATCTGATGATTTAGAATCTGAACTGACATCTTAAAGATTCATATTTATCTAATTTTCTTCTAAATCTAAAGATGATTCTAATTCCAAAGGAATATCTAACTCATACTGAATCTCATCATCAAAAATCAAAACATACTCATTTTCATCTAAATTATAACTTTGAAGAAAATTAACCTTTTTGGATTTTTTCTCTTTGCTTTTCTGAGGACACTTATTAGCATAGTGATTTCCATTACAGAGAAAACATTTTACAGAGGCTTTCTGAAATCCATGCTTCTTTTCTCTAAATATCTTTTTCTTTTTATATGGACATCCTTTGAAATTTCTTTGCTTATACCAATTATATTTCTGACTTGGAACTAAACACTTACACACATGTCTTTTTTCTTTTTTCTTCTTTTTCTAATATTTCCTATACTGTTTTACATCCACATATCCAAAATTATCACTAAGAGAATTGCAAAACTTCAAACCAAGTTTCTTATGGAACATCATGGTTTCCTTATGAGCTTTTCTCTTTGTACACAACTTCTCATTGATAGCTCTGATGTTCTAATTTATATAACCAAAAGACATAGTGGCTAAATCATTACCCATAGCAACTTTATACTTATCAACAAAATACTGTGAAAAAGATTCCATGTATCTAATCTTATATGCAGGATTGAACACTTCTCCTGAAGCATATAACAAATTTTCCATATGACACATATACTCATCAATTCATGTCATGTCACAAAGCTGAGCTTTGAGGAAATTGGATTTATTTGATTATTTCTCATTATCTATCATTCCAACAAATTTTGAATATAAGGCTTGACATAAAGTAGGGACTGGTTCTGAATGGTGAGTGATAGCAATTTGGAATTGTGCATCACAAGCATCCCACCAATCTTTTATATTACCTATGAATCCCTTGACTATTTGTTGGGTGACAGTAGTAGGGTCTTTCTTGAGCCCAAACATTTGAACACTCGCCCATGAGAGCATTGCATGTATCATTTCCTTTAGATAGTGGGTGGGTCCACTAGAGAATAAAGAGGGATAATGTGCCCATAGTCATGATCACTGATAGACCTTATGATTAGTCATCATCAACAAACTCATAGGATCCTGATGGAGAATATGGAGAGTTGGGACCCTCATTATCAAGTTGTTCTTCATCTCTGTGATCTATATATAAAGCAGAAGGAATCCATAAAAGTTGTCCATGTGGAGTAGGTGGAAAGAGAGCTTGATGGGATATAGTCATCCTTCACCATAATGAAGCAACTGGAACAGCTAGACACAATGATGGATGGAGATTTTGTTGATGATTTTGGATGACATGTAGCTCAAACTTTACATCAAAAGGAATTCGTAAAGTAATGAAAATATTCTTGAGCTACGTCGGATGGATTCTGACATCAAGACTATGAGAAGGAATAGTAGGAATTATATAATCAAGGAATTCATAAAGATAATTTAGAATTTCACTTGATTCCTAGAAATTTTCAAGTCCTGGATTAAACTGTGGCCAAAAAGTAAACCATTGAAAATGAAATGTAGTATTCTGTCGATAGGGTAATCTTTTGAGAAGATTATTTTTTCTTGTGAGTTTAGAATTATCTCCTTCCCTATACAGAATAATTGTATGACATTTCTTTCTTTTTTCCATACCTACAAAATGTGAGGTCCAGGCAAGATTCATACTAGTGAGACGATCTGTAGCTTCATAATACTAAGTTTAAAGAAACATAACTTTATTTCGAAGCTGGTTTTGAATGGATGGTGTTGATCTCCATAGATGTTCATGAAACTCATCTCTAATTTTAGTAGTGACCACCATGATTGAATTCTTTGAATCTGAATGATATTCATGAGTCATAAAATTTGCAAGACAAATTTTCTTTCCCTGGATATGTTCTACTGAGAAATCAAAATTAGCAAGAAATGTAGCCCAACGAATCAAGTGATTTACTGATCCTTTTTTGAGATTATCTATAGAGTTAAGAATACTCATGAAAATTTTCAAGTCTGATCTAATAATAAACTTTTCAGATCTAACAAAGAACATAAAAGCTTGGATGGCCTTAATGACTGCTAAGATCTCTTTGAGTTAAATGATAATTGAACTAAGCATTTTTAAAATTCCCTAATGTAAACCTATAGGTTTTTTCAGTAACATTGGATAATATTTCTTTTAACATAGCTCCCCAATATTATTCAGAGGCATCAATTTCAATAATATTTATGCCATTACTTGAAAGCTGAAGAGGAGGAAGATTTGAACATTTTTGTTTAATTCTTTGAACCACCTATGTCATTTCTTGGTTCCATGTAGGAGGATTCTTAGACAACCTTTTATTTAACAGAATTCTATCCTGAGCAATATTACAATAATGACCTACAATATAATTTACACAACCAAGAAACCTTTGTAACATTTTCTTATCTGATAATATATCAAGAAAATTCTGAATATTTTTCAAGACATGGTCTTAAATAGCTACTTCTCCTAACTTGATAATTACACCAATAAATTCAATTCGATCCTTGAAGGTTACCATTTTCTTGGAAGATAGGACTAAACCATTATCATACACAATCCTATAAAACTATTCAAGATGCTCTATATGCTCTTTAGGATTTTTACTGAAAATCAAGATATCATCTATATTACAATTATAAACTTGTTGTAAGCAGAAAAATCTAATTCATCATTTCTTAAAAAATGCTAGGAGCAATTTTTAAACCAAATGGAAGAACATTCCATTCATACTGACCAAAAGGAGTCACAAAAGCTATTTTATATATGCCTGATTATGCTACCTAGATTTGCTAAAAACCAGATTTTAAATCAAACTTACTGTATATCTTGCTACCAGTAATCCTTTGTAAAATTTCATCCTTAGATGGAATAGGATGTTGAATTGGCACTACATACTTGTTTAGAGGAATATAATTAATTACTAATATTTTCTTTCCTCTTACCTGCTCACTTCTCTTATTCACATAGAATGCTTCACAACCCCATGGGCTTTTAGAATCCCATATCAATCCTTGTTCTTTTAACTACTGGATTTCTTGAAAACATTCTTCTCTAAGAGATGGAGACATTCCTAAATGTTGTGCCTTAAAATGAGGTTCAAATTGTTTGCTATTTTTATCAGTAATAAGCTTAAGCTCAATATGAAAAACATGAGTTTTCCTGTGTTGAAAAGCCAAAGGATTTTCTGAACAATAGTCTTGAAAAAACTTTGCAAGAATAATCTCTATTTCAGATTGACAGAGATTGATATTTTGAAACAAGCATTGGTTACTAGCTCATTTCTTTACTTTTCCTTTCAATGGAATTCTACACTCATATCCACTCTTTTTATATAGAGATTATTTTTGTGCCAAGATGATCTCATGAGGCTGAATGGTGATCAGATAGAAACTAGATAAATTATCATGTCCTTGCATCATATCAAACATTGGCATTTCATGTTTTACAACTTTAAACTCATCTACTGCATCTCCTATGACAATAGGAACTTTGGCAGAAAGTTTAGAGATAACTGTCTTAGTGTTGAAAGTGAGTCTATGAAAATCTGAATGCCACATATCTTGAGGAATGGAATGATATCTAGCTAGAGAAATATCTGCACCAATACCTAACAACACATCTAAATTTTAGGCTTTAAAACCATTCCACTTAATACATAATTCACACACTAAATTATTAGTAACATGTACTAAAACCTGATGAATACTATTATCCATAATATTTTCCATATATGCAAATGTAGAAGTTTCTTTAGGATAGCTATCAGCAAGATGAACCAACTCTTTTTCAAAGAGTTGATCTCTTTCATCTTCTTGAGCTTCTTCTTTCAACAATTGTTGAAGCTCATCCGGAGCTCTTGAAAGAAAAGTTTGCAATAAAGTAATGTGCTTAGTTTTCCATTGCCTTCTTTCCTATGTATTAGGCTAATATGTAGACTAAACATCAGGAATGTAAGGAGCTTTTTTTGAAGTAGGTTGATTTATAGTGAGAACTATTTTGATAACAACTCTTTTTGCTACTGCTATTGCAACACATGCATAGAATATCTTTTTTCTGTGTTAGCAATCTGTTGCTGAAGAAACATTCTTTCAGATATCATATAAGGATGAGTGTTCTGATACTTTTCTTTTAAATGTTGTAGTTGCTGAGTTAAACTAAGAGTATCAAGAAAATGACTTGACATCATATTTATTTGAAATCCTAATTTAGAATCATAATTTGATGATTCAAAATCTCAATTGACATCTTCAAGATTCATATTTATCTGATTTTTTTCTAAATCTGAAGATGATTCTAATTCCCAAGCAATATATGACTCATACTGAATCTCATCATCAAAAATCAAAACATACTCATTCTCATCTAAATTATAACTTTGAAGAAAATTAACCTTTTTGGAATTTTTCTCTTTGCTTTTCTGACGACACTTATTAGCATAGTGATTTCCATTACAGAGAAAACATTTTAAAGAGGCTTTCTGAAATCCATGTTTCTTTTTTCTAAATATCTTTTTCTTTTTATATGGACATCCTTTGAACTTTCTTTGCTTATACCAATTATATTTATGACTTGGAACTGAACACTTACACACATGTCTTTTCTCTTTTTTCTTCTTTTTCTAATATTTCTTATACTGGTTCACATCCACACATCCAAAATTATCACTAAGAGAATTGTAAAACTTCAAACCAAGTTGCTTATGGAACATCATGGTTTCCTTATGAGCTTTTCTCTCTGTACACAACTTCTCATTGATAGCTCTGATATTCTGATTTATACGACCAAAAGACATAGTGGTTAAATGATTACCCATAGCAGCTTTATACTTATCAACAAAATATTATGGAAAAGATTCTATGTATCTAATCTTATATGTGAGATTGAACATTTCTCCTAAAGCATATAATAGATTTACCATATGACACATATACTCATCAATTCGTGTCATGTCACAAAGTTGAGCTCTAAGGAACTTGGATTTATTTGATTCTTTCTCATTATCTATCATTCCAACAAATTCTAAATATAAGGCTTGACATAAAGCAAGGACTAGTTCTAAATGGTGTGTGATAGCAGTTTGAAATTGTGCATCACAAGCATCCCACCAATCTTTTATATTGCTTATGAATCCATTGACTATTTGTTGGGAGACATTAGTAGGGTCTTTCTTGAGCCCAAACATTTGAACACTCACCCATGAGAGCATTGCATGTATCATTTCTTTTTTTTTGGTAGGAGATTCACAATTGAACTTCCACAAGAATAGTTGGAGATTTAATGTTCTAATCTGACCTTCTAAAGGAGGTCTAGAAGATTCACCTTCTTTAAAATAACTATGTTTTTCAACTTCTTCTATTTTTGCCATGCCTATCTGAAAGGCTTTATCAACTAAACTTTCTTCTTCAGTTTTCTTCTTATTTTTATCTTTTAAAATTTATTCTTTCTGTATCTTAGCCACTTTAGACCAGCTAAAGGGATCTGAAATAGAAGTTGATGCAACAAGATTTCCTAGAGGATTTTGGGCTGTATTATCAGACATCTTTTGAAGAATATCTGGGAGAAGAGCAGTATGATGCTGCTAATTCATAACTTCTCTAGTAAGACTATCAATACTGGCAGAGGTTTCAAAAGAAATTTCCTTAAATTTATCTTCAATAGATGAAATTTTAGACTTTACTTCATCTTGTCTTTGAGCAATATTATTAGTATTCTAAACTATTTCATCAAGCTTTCTATTAACTTCAGTCTATTGTTGTTTTATACCACTAACTTCTTGATCAATCTTTTCAACTACTTGATTCTTGTTAGTAGTACTATTTACATCTAAAGCTTTAAGAGCTTTAGTTATATCTCCCTTTTGATACAATTCTATACTTCAGAGCATAGTGGAGACCTGATCTAAGCTTGACTAGATACTGGAAATCTTAGAGTTTAAACACTTGGTTGCAACATTATTCTAGTTCATGAGTCTAATTTAAGTAGGTTGCTCAAGACTTTTATCTGAAGTTCTGACATAATACATCTATGCATGGGCTTTACCATTTGGAGAGTATTGATTAAAGTCAGAGGATTTGGGAAATCCTTTCTGAGTGTAAGACTCATCTCCTAATGGAGTATTCCATGTATGTCCTTCATCAATTTGAGATGTTCCTTCCATATGGACCTTTTTAGCCTAAGACAATAACTGCTTAGTTCTCTCAAAGAGCTTCTAAATTATTATGTCTCTCTGGGTCATATGGATGACAGAATGACTGGGCTTACTTAGGATATTCTTGCAATCTAAACAATAATAAGAATCAACCTAAGGATCATGGATTCTCTGGTTATGAGGACATGGAATAGGTAATGTAAGGGATGAGGATGAGGAAATAGGATTATCAAATCTAATAATAGATTTATTAGGTAAATCTTTCACAAAGGTGGCCATGGATAAAGATCTATGAGGTTGCTAGATAAAATCAGTATCAACTACCCATTTACGAGGAAACATTAATTCAGACCATGAAATTGCTTTTACAAGAAGGATTTGGCTACTGAGTGTTGCTCTACTCACTATGCTTATGCCAAGCATAGGAGTATGTTTGATAGCTAGGTACAGAGTATTAGCCAAATGATACATAATTTTATACTAGATGACTAAAGGACAAGAACCTTCGAGCATATGCAAACCAGATGTTTGCAAAAAGAGTTTAAAGATCTTATTAAAGTTAGCTTCTTGGTGGATAGTAATACGATAGTTTGGATAAACAGTAGTGTAAACAGGACTAGCATGCAGACCAATTTACACTACTATTTATCCAATCTATCTTGTTGCTATCCACTAAGAAGCTAACTTCAATAAGATATTTAAACTCTTTTTGCAAACATCTGGTTTACATATGCTCAAAGGTTCTTGTCCTCTGGCCATCTAGTATAAAATTATGTATCATTTGACTAATACTCTGTACCCAACTATCAAACATACTCTTGCACCTAGCAAAAGCGTGGTGAGCAGAGCAACACCCAATAGCCAAATCCTTCTTATAGAAGCAATTTCATGGTCTGAATTAAAGTTTTCTCATAAATGGGTAGTTGATACTGATTTTATCTAGCAACCTCATAGATCTTTATCCATGGCCACCTCTATGAAAGATTTACCTAATAAATATGTTATTAGATTTGATAATCTTGTTTCCTCATCCTCATCCCTTACATTACCCATTCCATGTCCTCATAACCAAAGAATCCATGATCCTCAGGTTGATTCTTATTATTATCTGGACTGCAAGAATATCCTAAGTAAGCCCAGCCATTTTGACATCCATATGACCTAGAGAGACAAAGTAATTCAAAAGCTCTTTGAGAGAAATAAGTAGTTATTGTCTCAAGCTAAAAAGGTCAATATGGAAGGAACATCTCAAACTGATGAAGGACATACATGGAAGACTCCATTAGGAGATGAGTCTTACACTCAAAAAGGATTTCCCAAATCCTCTGACTTTAATCAATACTCTCCAGATGCTAAAACTTGTGCAGAAATGTATTATGTCAAAACTTCAGATAAAAGTCTTGAGCAACCTACTAAAATTAGACTCATGAACTGGAATAATTTTGTAACCAAGTGTTTGAAATCTAAGATTTCTAGTATCTAGTCAAGCTTAGATCAAGTCTCCACTATGCTCAGAAGTATAGAATTGTATCAGAAGGGAGATATTACTAAAGCTCTAAAAGATTTAGATGCAGATAGTACTACTAACAAGAATCAAGTAGTTCAAAAGATTGATCAAGAAGTTAGTGGTATAAAATAGCAACAATCTAAAGCTAATGGAAAGCTTTATGAAATAGTTTAGAATACTAATAATATTGCTCAAATACAAGATGAAGTAAAGTCTAAAATTTCATTTGTTGAAGATAAATTTAAGGAAATTTCTTCTAAAACCTCTGCCAGTATTGATAGTCTTACTAGAGAAGTTTTGAATCAACATTATCATACTGCTCTTCTCCCAGATATTCGTCAAAAGATGTCTGATAATACAACCCAAAATCCTCTAGGAAATCTAGTCACCTCAACTACTATTTTAGATCCACTCAGCTGATCTAATGTGGCTAAGATACAGAAAGAAGAACTTCTAAAAGATAAAACTAATAAGAAAATTGAAGAAGAAAGTTTATTTGATAGAGTCTTTGAGATAGGCATGGCGAAAATAGAAGAAGTTGAAAAACATAGTTATTTTGAAGAAGGTGAATCTTCTAGAACTCCTTTAGAAGGTCATATTAGAACATTAAATCTCCAACCATTCTTTTGGAAGTTCAATTGTGAATCTCCTGCCAGAAGAAAGGAAATGATACATGCAATGCTCTCATGGGTGAGTGTTTAAATGTTTGGGCTCAAGAAAGACCCTACTACTGTCACCAAACAAATAGTCAATTGATTCATAGGCAATATAAAAGATTGGTGGGATGCTTGTGATGCAAAATTCCAAACTGCTATCATGCACCATTCAGAACCATTCTCTACTTTATGTCAAGCCTTATATTCAAAATTTGTTGGAATGATAGATAATAAGAAAGAATCAAATAAATCCAAGTTCCTTAGAGCTTAGCTTTGTGACATGACATGAATTGATGAGTATATGTGTCATATGGAAAATCAGTTATATGCTTCAGGAGAAATGTTCAATCTTGCATATAAGATTAGATACATAGAATATTTTCCACAATATTTTGTTGATAAGTATAAAGCTGCTATGGGTAATGATTTAGCCACTATGTCTTTTGGTTGTATAAATTAGAACATCAGAGCTATCAATAAGAAGTTGTGGATAGAGATAAAAGCTCATAAGGAAACCATGATGTTCCATAAGCAACTTGGTTTGAAGTTTTACAATTCTCTTAGTGATAATTTTGGATGTGTGGATGTGAACCAGTATAGGAAATATCAAAAATGGAAGAAAAATGAAAAAAGACATGTGTGTAAGTGTTCAGTTCCAAGACAGAAATATAATTGGTATAAGCAAAGAAAGTTTAAAGGACATCCATATAAAAACAAAAAGATATTTAGAAAAAAGAAGCATGGATTTAAGAAATCCTCTGTAAAATGTTTTCTTTGCAATGGAAATCACTATGCTAATAAGTGTCCTTAGAAAAGCAAAGAAAAAAATTCCAAAAAGGTTAATTTTCTTCAAAGTTATAATTTAGATGAAAATGAGTATGTTTAGATTTCTGAAGATGAGATTCAGTATGAGTCAGATATTCCTTGGGAATTAGAATCATCTTCAGATTTGGAAGAAAATTAGATAAATATGAATCTTGAAGATGTCAGTTCAGATTCTAAATCATCAGATTATGATTCTGAAAATGGATTTCAAATAAATATGATGTCAAGTCATTTTCTTGATACTCTTAGTTTAACTCAGCAATTACAACATTTAAAAGAAAAGTATCAGAATAGTCCTACTTATATGATATCTGAAAGAATGTTTCTTTAGCAACAGATTGCTAACACAGAAAAAAGATATTCTATGCATGTGTTGCAACAGTAGAAGCAAAAAAAGTTGTTATCAAAATAGTTCTCACTAAAAATCTCAGAACCTACTTCAAAAAAACCCCTTACATTCCTGATGTTCAGTCTGCATATCAGCCTAATACATATGAAAGAAGGCAATGGTGGACTAACATCATTACTTTATTGCAAATTTTTCTTGCAAGAGCTCAAGATGAGCTTCAACAATTGAGCTAGGATCAGATAATTTATCTAGTTTCTATCTGATCACCATTCAGCCTCATGAGATCATCCTGGCACAAAAGTATTCTCTATATAAAAAGAGTAGATATGAGTGTAGAATTCCATTGAAAGGAAAAGTAAAGAAATCAGCTAGTAACTAGTGGTTGTTTTAGAAAATCAATCTCTGTCAATCTGAAATAGAGCCTGTGCTTGCAATGTTTTTGCAAGACTGTTGTTCAAAAAATCCTTTGGCTTTTCAACATAGGAAAACCCATGTTTGTCATATTGAGCTTAATCTTATTACTGATAAAAATGGTAAAAAAGTTGAACCTCATTTTAAAGCACACCATTCAGAAATGTCTCCATCTCTTAGAGAAGAATGTTTTTAAGAAATCTAGTAGTTAAAAGAACAAGGATTGATCTAGGATTCTAAAAGCCCATGGGGTTGTGAAACATTCTATTTGAATAAGAGAAGTGAGCAGGTAAGCAGAAAGAAAAGATTAGTAATTAATTATATTCCTCTGAATAAGTATGTAGTTCCAATTCAACATCCTATTCCATCAAAGGATGAAATTCTACAAAAGATTACTAATAGTAAGGTATAAAATAAGTTTGATTTCAAATCTAGTTTTTGGCAAATTCAGGTAGTAGAATCAGACAGATATAAAATAGCTTTTGTGACTCCTTTTGGTCAATATGAATGGAATGTTCTTCCATTTGGTTTAAAAATTGCTCCTAGCATTTTAAAAGAAATGATGAATCAGATTTTTTCTACATACATCAAGTTTATAATTGTATATATAGATGATATCTTGATTTTCAGTAAAAATCCTAAAGAGCATATAGAGCATCTTGAACAGTTTTATAGGATTGTGTATGATAATGGTTTAGTCTTATCTTCCAAGAAAATGGTAACCTTCAAGGATGAAATTGAATTTCTTGGTGTAATTATCAAGTCAGGAGAAGTAGCTATTCAAGACCATGTCTTGAAAAATATTCAAAATTTTCTTGATATATTATCAGATAAGAAAATGTTGCAAAGATTTCTTGGTTGTGTAAATTATATTGCAAGTCATTATTACAATATTGCTCAAGATAGAATTATGTTAAATAAAAGGTTGTGTAAGAATCCTCCTTCATGGAACTAGGAAGTGACACAGGTAGTTCAAAGAATTAAATAGAAATATGCAGATCTTCCTCCTCTTCAGCTTCTAGGTAATGGCATAAATATTATTAAAACTGATGCCTTTGAATTATATTAGGGAACTATTGTTTCTACGCTAATTTCACTTTCACATTCAAAAGATAGAAATGAGAAACTAAGATATGGTCTAGGGTTAGAAGAAACCCAGATATAGTCGTGCGCACCGAAATCAGACGTTGGAAGGTACTCCTCTTTGGCTGTGGAGGAATGACACCTATGAAGAAAAAGAGACTAAACACGAAAAAATGTTAGATGAAGAGACAGTGGGTTGTCAAGCAAATGCTTGATCCCTGAAGTATGAAAACTTCCGTAAGGGATATCAACCCACTAATAAAAAGCAAAATATTTGATTGAAGTAGAAAATAATGAAAGACAGTATGAAAGCAAATAAAAGACAAAAAGTAGAATACGTACCTGATATGCAGCAAACTACTCTACATAGTCATCGGTGTCGGTCTCTGTGCCGGTGTCGGTCAAGATGTCGGTTAAAGTGCTGGCGTCGGTAGGGGTAATGACCAGTGTCGGTCAAGGCAATAGCCTTGGACAAGGTCTGGTCAGGTCTGGACAGGGTCTTAGGATTTTTAGAAAGGTCTGATGTTTTTGTCTGAGGGTTTGAGAAGCTGGTTTAGGAGTCAGAGGGATTGTTTGAGGGTTTGTACAGGGATCTAGATAGAGTTACAGACTATATATTCTATAGAGGGTGGATAGAGGTGATACAGGTGGAAGTAAGGTTAGGGCTATAGTCTGAATCTAAATTTGGGTAATGATAGAAATTAAAAGCAATAACTAGAGATCAAAATAAAAACATAGAACAAATGCTTACCTGTTACGCACTGAAGATAAAAGTTAGAGACATGATTGATGTCATCGCTGTGTCGTAGAAGTTTGATGTAGCAGACCTCTAGTAGGATGACTAAAGTAGAATACCTGTATCAGAGAGAGAATGCGAGAGATTGATTGTAGATTGGTTAGATGCCAAAATTGGTTGATCATTCGAATGAAGAGGTTTTGCTAATTGATACGAAGGAAGGTCTGATAACCGATCGAGAAATGGATTGGCAACCGAATGGATAATGGATAATAGATAATGGTTCCTGCATTTGGGTTGAGAATGTAGTGTTAAAGATAACTGACATTAGTAGAACTGTCGACGTCGGCTTATAAGTGACCGACATCAGTGACATCGGCTGGGTTATGACCGTCGTCAATAGATGCAGAATGGGGACAAAGGCTAACTTTAGCTCTCTACTCATTTTTACATGCTTCCAGGGTCAAGGTTTGTGGGAAAATGGTCGACAGGGGTTAAAATAGGCATGGAAAACTAAAATGGGGGTTAAGGGGAGGATGACAAGGGTTAGACACAATTATGGTGTCTACATTTGCCCCTTTTTGTCTTGTTGGTTATTCTGGACAAACTATAAGACAAAAATAGGAGTTGGTTGCCCCAGGTGTGGGATAAGGTTGATTCCATCTTGTTGGTTGTTTAAGTGAACTGCAAGACAAAAATAGGAGGGTTGGTTGCCCCGATTATGGATGAGGTATTCCCCCTCAAAGCAGGAGTCGAGAGAAGGGAACCTGGAATCGGGTGCTGATTTGACAAAGATTGGATGAAAAAGGGGTGAAGATAGAGTGAGAACACTGCAAAAGTCGTGATTGTGCGTACACCACTTCACAAGGATGGTTAGGTCAAATTGTCATAGGTCGAGGGTTGAGGAGTGTCAAAAATTGAAATAACCAAGCCCCAGCATTTAGTCATTTGCTGATTGGGTTATTTAATCTAAGCTGAAGCTCCAATGGTCATCGTGTTCTAGGTATTCCAAGCTCAATAAGTGCTCTCAAAAACATGAAAATGTCACAAGTAGTGGGGATCAACTGGCTTGTGATCCTATACTTGTGAAGGTCAAAAGTGTGTGCACAATTTTTCTAACCAATCATGAGGTAGCATACATGCAAAAACAACCAAGGCCAAATTGCTTTAGAAGTAGTCGCAGTTAGAGGAGATGGTCATGATCTCCAAGGTCTGGTGGTCGATGGATGGAGGCAAAAGTGATCTCAAGTGTGCCCCAGGGGGCCAAAATGACTTGTACTAGAGGGTTGACTGATTGAGGGCATGATTTTAGGGCAACGTGATGAAAAAAGGGGGTTTGAACGTTGCCGACATTATTGATAAAACTGACGTCAGAGACATAAAGGGATCGATGTCAGTAGGATATCGACTGATGTCGGTGGTATAGGACACGCTTATGCCAACATCGGTGGCCTGTCAAATCTGACAAAACTAGATTGGCAGCCGACCAGAAGTCATTTGTGATTTAGTTGACTGAGAGAAAGGAGCTCTAGAGCCAAGTGAGTGAAAGTGACACTAGATTGACCGAGGAACAGTGTGAGGTGTCAAAAAAGCATTGGTGGAGAGAGAGAGACGTGTGGAGAGAAATTGGAGGCTGTAGAGATGCGTGTGGGCTAAGAGAAGCTTGATGTAGAAGTGATGGCAGAGGGCAGTAGAGGACCCGCAGGAGGTCCACCACTAGCGGCACCCATTGTGCCACCACGTTGGTGACACCGAGACGAGGTAGGAGGGTCTCTAAGCCCTATTGAGTTAGATGTTTGTTTTTTTTTTTTTTTTGAATTTTTTGTGAATTGAGGTAGAAATTGAGGGGGGGGTACCTAGGAAGGTGGGGGAGGGATCTAGGATAGGTTAGGAGTTATTGAGAGGGTTTTGGGGGGGGTAGAAATGGGGAAGCCCTAAATTTAGGGCTCACCCTGTTTAGCCCTAAGGCTGAACCAGTTGCTAACGTCAGTGTGTTCGTTGGCATCGACTGACTAGTGACCGGCGTCGGTCACTAATATGCTGACATCAGTCACTAAGTGACCGACATCGGTTAGGTGAGTGCTGTCACCAGCATGCTAACTGATGTCGGTGGCTGCCTGGTCAAAAGGAGTGATGAAAAATGGTCAAATTAAAGGGTTGAAGTGATGTCAAGGGCTTCTTGAGTGTTGAAATAGGCATAGATGGTCAGAACGGTTAGTCAAATAAGAAGAATAGGCATGAGATTGACTTGGGTTTGGTTTACAAGTGAGGTAGACTCTGATGCTGTGGGATCACCTCTCGACTTTACTGACGCAGATGCACCGGGACATTACCGAGGAGGAGTGGGCACAGATGAGCATAGTTAGACTAGGCGGGTTGAGATGCTACTACAGAGTGGCACGAGATGTGAGCCTGATGGTAGCACTGATCAAGTGGTGGGACCATTCCACCAATGCCTTCCACCTGCCCACAGGCAAGATGACGATCATGGTCAAGGATGTATACTAGATTTTGTGGCTGCCAATACACGGAGTAGACTTATATGCATGCTCGAGAGAGGCACACGATATTCAGATGGTGACATTGTTTGGAGAGCATGCTATTGAGGTGAGTTATCACTTAGCTAGTTTTGCATATGAGCCCCTATACGCTGCGGATGAGGATGCACATCGGCTGGTGATCTTGATGATGATAGGCATCACAGTTTACGCACTGCCAGATGTAGAGGGAGGTAGGTTTCTAATTGCTATGATTGGAGTTTTGATAGATATGATAGAGTGGTAAATAGTGTTCACCTGGGCACCAGTCTTTTTGGCTCAGGTGTATAGAGAGCTATGGGGCATTAGCCGGTAGTAGTGGTACAGCTTGTGCATGGGCCACCTTCTACACTGCTGGGCATATGAGCACCTCATGGTGACATGACTTCTCGGCCTCCTAGTGGCTATCCAGGCTGACTTCAGAGTTGGATTCAGATGATGGTGTGAGATGATGGGGCAGACGCGGGTAGATAGAGTGGTCAGAGATATTAACCATTATAGAGGGGTACTGGAGGCCTTGATCTCAGTAGATATCATCTAGAGACTATACTTGGGGTATCTAGCATTTAGAGACCAGGGAGAGCAGCTTGTTAGAGTGTAGAGCTTGAGATGGGTCAGGGGCAGGCGAGCCGACGAGCTTGAGAGGGTGCCCGTGGAGAGAGTGTGGCGCCAGTATGGGCTGCTACAAGATGTACCACCCACGTTCTCGCAATATAAGCGAGATGATATTGAGGCACCACTCCCACTGCCAGAGGAGATAGATGAGCCAGATTTTGAAGAGTTACTAGTAGGACTTGGGATGGCTGACCCAAGTTATACAGAGGCCTACACAACATGGTAGACAGGATAGTACATAGGAGTTTAGGTAGGGCCACAGCCAAATTTACAGGCTATCACCAGGGAGTAAGATGCATCCCATGAGGAGAGAGACACAGTGCGGTAGGAGAGGGACACAACACAGGCCCAAGGGACCAATTTATAGGGATAGGTTACGGTTTTATAGGGGTAGATGGTAGGGGTGATAGGACAGGTGGCTATTTTGACAAGACAGGTCACTATGTTGCAGGGTCAGCTGGTTGCAGCCCAGGTACAGGCATCGGCAAGATAGGGCTTGAGGGGACAGGGATTAATGTAACAGCCATCTTAGTAGCTAGTTTAGTAGCCCACACAGTCAGTGTTAGTGTAGCCAGGGTTTTCATAGTTTTAGGGTTCAGAACAGGGCATGGTAGTAGGATAGATGGGTCCATTGCAGACTGTATCTCTAGTTAGATACAGTGATGCACTGGATGAGATCGCATATTATGAGAGGGCCATCAGGGGGTTCCCTCAGATACCACAATACTCTGAGATGAGGGCAGAGTAGAGCCGATAGCGTTTTATGTCATGGGTGACCGCTACAGGTTTGCACAGGCAGCCCAGATTAGAGGTGGGAGAGGATACAGCATCTTCTTGGCCACCGCCACCACCACCACAGCCACAACCTTGAGGGTGGAGTTTTGACATGATGTATATACTGGCCTGCGTGCTGATGATGCGAGATGTATGAGAGAGAGACAGAGGCACAGATTGTGCGATTGTATAAAACATTGAGATATATATATATATATATATATATATGATGAGATTATTTTGGATTATTAGATGTTGTCATGGATGTGTTTAATATTTATGGTACTTTGATTTGATGCATGTTTTGATATGATGTGTATGATGATGATGTTATGATGCTATGTTTGTGATTATGATGACTAATATAATGATGAATGTGATGGCTAATGAAATGATGATATGATTTGATGTTTAATGATGTTGATGTTGATGTTGATGTTTTGATTTAGTTAATGATTATGAAAGTATGTGATTGTTTGTGATGTGACTGGCAGGTGACGAAAGAATGAGATGGGAGAAAGGAAGAAGAGGATGGTCGAGCTAACCCTAGAAGACCCCATGTCAACTGAGTGCTGCCTACATAGCCCTTGTCCTAAGGGCCTCAGGCTAATGTAGTTCTCCCAAAGAGGGAGGAAAAAGGGTCGAAGTGATTAATTGGGCTTGGTCGAGGGTAAGGTCATGGTCAAAAGGAGGATAGGGTTTGTACATCAGAGAAATGAACAAATGAGGGTGGTCGAGCTAACCTCAGAGAATGTCGTGTATCTAAGTGCTGCCTACATAGCCCCAGTCTTAGGGCCTCAGACCAATGTAGTTTGAAACTAGGAGTCTGAGTGGTAGACAGGTGGTGAAAGTGGTCGATAGACTAGTCTTGGTCAAGGTCAAAATGATGAGGAGAAAAAAGATGTTACAGCCCTTTCCAAATGGTGTATTCTGTAACATTGGTGATGTGGTCTTTCATCCCTAGCAATTTTCCATAGTCGTGATGGACGTATGCTAAAAATGAATTGAGGTCTATTTATGCTTCAGCAAGTATTGGTTTATGCTTAACATAAATTGTGTCTGGTCGATAGTTTCCATGTGTATTGGTGTCCATAGAAACTAATGTGAATAGGTTATGATGATGTGACAGGTCTGAAAATGTTGGGTTGGCTTGGTTGGGTTTGACAAGTGATGAAGTTGAATGTGACCAAAGTGTAGAAAAAGTAAAAGGCATATTGCTCTTTCATTGATAAGGACTAGAAATGACAGCATAGATAGGGGTTATTAGAACCAAGAGCCCCATTCATGCATGACGTCGTTGACCATATGTTGTGTTAGAGTGGTAATTGAATCACTTTGACATTAAAGTGAGCTCAAAGTCCCTTGAGCAGGTGATATGAGGAGGATAGGGTAACCCATTTTAGAGCAGAGTTAACTTTGTCCTTTTTATAAGAGACCCTGAGACAACTACAAGCCAAGTCCATGATTTTATTTTATTTTTGGCACAGACTGATCAATGCGGGAAGTTTACATAGAGATGTCATTTACTTGGTGGTCATTTGCAAAGCTGATCAATGGAAGAAGTTGCTAAGAAAGATTGTTGTTGGTAGCAAGAGTTAATCATAGCCATCCTTCGAGGGAGTGGTCTATATTTTGCTTTTATATATAAGGGCTTTGAATAGCTGTCCTTCGAGGGAGCAGTCTATTAGCTATAGAAATGATAGTACAGATGTCCTTCGAGGGAGCAGTCTACCTTTTGATGCATTTTGGTGACCTTAGATATTTTTGACATCTTGATTTGTTTTGACAGAAATGTTAGTCATGGACCAGACTATAGAAGGTCAAGGGTTCCCTTTTATTAGGACAAAGCATCCCTACTGTATAAAAGGGTTATATAGGATTTGTTAAGGGGAGTAGGGTTGAAAGGAATGAGGACTAAGAGGATGGGGATTGCTCAAGGGATGAGCTCAAGATAAATGTCAAGTGGATGAGTACTCGACTAACAGTAGAATGGTCGCAGATGCAATGCATTAAGAGGCTCAGGTTCTAGTCGTCTATCGAGAGAAGACAAATGATACGTCCCTAATCCATACTTGTGCGTGATAATGAAAGGTCTGAGCTAATTAGGGGCAAACTTGCCTCGTTTACTTCACTCCATATTGGTCACGTACTGATTCTCTTTGAGGACGAGGTCTCTGATATTGAAATCTCATTCTCTCAAATTTTTGTCATAGGCTCGCTTGATGCGATGTTGATAGACATGGAGATGGTTGAGGGTAGCAAGACGACACTCATCAAGTAACTCAAGTTAAGCTAAGATATCTTGATGAAAGTCATCATTAGAAAGAATGTCATGCAGAGAGATGCAGAGAGATGGGATCTTTACTTCGAGAGCTAGGATAGCCTTTGTTCTGTACACAAGAGAGAAAGGGGTAGCACCCATGGAGGTTCGAATGCTAGTGCGGTAGGCCCACAAAGCGAAGGGAATGTGAATATGCTAATCCCTTCCAGTGTCATTGACCACCTTCATGAGAATTTTAGTCAAGATTTTGTTGGAAGCCTCATCCTACCCATTTACTTGTGGGTAGTAAGGCAAAGAGAAACTGAGCTTGATGCCAAATGAGTCACAAAGTTTTTGGGCAGTCTTGTTTTTTAAGGACTTGCCATTGTCGGTGATGATTTTATGAGGGACACCGAAGCGGTAGATGATGTGGCTGTTGATGAAGTCGACAATCTTGTTGGCTTTTATGGAGATGAGAGGAATGGCTTCCACCCACTTGGTGAAATACTCGGTGGCAGTGATGATGGATTGATGACGAAGAGATGAATGAGGGTTAATCTCACCGATGAGATATATGCCCCACTGAGAAAAAGGCCAAAAATCCTGAGTGACTTGTAAGGCGTGACTAGGAAGATGAAGCAAGTTAGAGTGCTGCTGACACTTGATGCAATGCCAAACATAGTCACTATAGTCTTGATGAAGGGTGGGCCAATAATAGCCTAGGCGAAGGATGCACTTGGCAACCGAATTCCCACTGAAATGTCCACCACAAATCCCATCGTGGACTTACTTAATGGCCTGAGATGCTTTAGTGGAGGTGAGATAGTGAAGAAGGAGCCTGTCAAAGCCTCGCTTATAGAGAAGACCCCCTAGCATGGTATAGCGAGTGGTACGCTTGATAAAAGCTCATCGTGCATTGTTAGAGAGGTTGGGAGGAATGACAGAAAAAGATAAGTAGTCCACAAGTTGCTTATACCAAACATCTCATGGGCTAGAGTCTATAGTGTTGACATGATTAATGTTAGGAGAGATATAGGAAGGCAACGACACATGATGCACTGTGACAAAAAGTTTGGATGCAGATGAGGAAGATGGGATATGTGAAGTGAGAGAAGCCATGGTGTTAGAAAACTTATTCGTGGATCGAGGAACAGTCTGCAAGAGGTAATGGTCGAAAGATGCAAGGAGAATGTCAGCACAGTTTTTATACCTTTGCAAAATTTCATTTTTATAGAGGTATGAATTGTTGACCTAATTGACGACAAGCTGTGAGTCACCAAAGATGTTGATGGACTTAATGCTGAGAGAGAGGGCGATCTGAAGTCCCAAAATTAAGGCCTCGTATTCAGCCATATTATTGGTACAATTAAAGTCAAGCTTAAAAGACAAAGGCATGGGCTCACCATCGAGTGGGATGAGAATGACTCCCACACCCCCACCAATTTGACATTTGGAGCCGTCAAAGAACATGGTTATTTGGTAGACAGTGTCATCGGTGGAAAGCACAGTGATAGACTCGTCAAGAAACTCACACTGCGAAGGTTAATTGTTGGGAAGAGGGGCATCTACCAATTGATCAATGATGGTTTGCCCCTTGATAGATTTTTGCTGGATGAATTTGAGGTCAAACTCAGCAAGCAGCATGAGCCACTGAGCCATACGTTGGTGTTGATATGGCTTAGAGTGCATAAACTTAAGAGGGTCGGTGTGAGTGATGACAAAGTTTTTATGGTTAAGAAGATAGTGGCGGAGCTTGGTAGCGGCAAAGACTAATGCCAAACAGAGTTTCTTGGTATGAGTATACCGAGTTTCATAGTCGACCAGTGTTTGGCTGATATAGTAGACTGCTTGCTCACGGTGATGCTTGTCTCGGTGCGCGATCATGGCACCTAACAAATGGTTGGTGACAGAGATATAAAGGTAGAAGGGTTGATCATCTTTAGGTGGAATGAGGACTGGTGGAGAGACCATATAGCATTTAAGGGCTTTAAAAGCCTCTTGACAGTCCTTATCCCATGTAAAAGAGACGTCCTTCTTAAGGAGATGATGAAAAGGTTGGCAGCGGTCAAAAAGCTGTGAGATGAAATGGTGAATGGACTAGAGCTTCCCTTGTAGATTGCAAAGCTACTTGAGATTGGTCAGGGGTGGCATCTCGAGGATAGCGTGGATCTTGGCAAGATCTATCTTGATGCCATAGAAAGAAATGATAAAATCGAGAAGCTTGCTGGAGAGGACCCCAAAGACACATTTCTTGGGGTTAAGGCAGACATTGTATTGAAGAAGGTGAGAGAAGATGATTTTGAGAATGGTCAAATGGTCACGGTGAAGCTTGGACTTGCCGAGAAGGTCATCCACATAGTCCTCCATGATTTTATGGAGGAGATCATGGAAAATGTAGGTCATGGCACACTGATAAGTGGTGCCTATGTTTTTCAAGCCAAAAGGCATGACTCGATAGCAGAAAGTCCCCCATGGGGTAATGAAAGTGGTCTTGTGCTGATCTTCTGAAGCAATCAGGATTTGATTATATCCTAAAAACTTGTCCATGAGAGATAGCATCTCATGGCCGGTCGTGAGATCAACAAGCTGGTCAATGTTAGGAAGAGGAAAGTCATCTTTGGGACAGGCTAGGTTAAGGTCATGATAGTCTGTGCAGATTTGGATCCCCCCAGTCGCCTTGGTGACTGGGATGATGTTAGAGACCCACTATGGATAATCGATGGGCTAGATGAAGGAGACAAAAAGGAGGCACTGAAGCTCTTCTTTGACAAGGAGGGCAATGCGAGGATGCATCTTTCGAAGCTTTTGCCTAACAGGCTTAGCCTCTAGTTTGGTGACAATGTTATGGGTAGTGATGGTGGGATCGATGCCAGGCATGTCACGATAGGTCCAGGCAAAGGCCTTGCTATGGTCTGAGAGGAACTGGGTATAGTCAAGCTGCTCCTAAGCATCTAAAGATTGTCTAATCTTTAAGACGTGAGGAACATCAGAAGAAGGGAGGTTGATGTCAATGGTTGATTCATTTAACATAACCTGGGTCTCAAAAGGGAGAGAGCACTGGATGAAAGAGTCATCGGTGCCCATGTAGGAAAGAATGGCATCGTTGTCAATGCAGTGGACAGTGTGAATGGTTACCAACTCATCTTCTACCATGCTGGGAAAAATGAGAGGGAGAGACCTGGACACCCCATTGAGCTGATAAGTCAAGGGTTCTAGGTGGATGGTGTTTATGAAAAAAAACTAGGAGGGATGGAAACCACCGACTCTGTAGGTGAAGGAGGAGGAATGGGTGAGCCTGGAGGAGATTGGTCAATGGTTGGTTTGGGACAAAGGTCTATAGGGGTCTGAGTGGGGTTGTGATATCCCAGGCCATACCATTTCTTGGCATCATCATTGTTGAGTGGTTTGATGGGCTGATGGGAGCCCTACTCATAGCGTCTGAAGCCAAAACCCTTCCATGTACACCTATTAAGGTAAATGTGTGCAAAGGTGGGGTTGCCAAGAAATGAGAAGTCTAATGTGAAAGGTTAAGGTGAAGAAAGAGGATTGCAATCAGTAGGAGCTTGATAAAGCCCCCCATAGACAAGGTTGGTTCAGAGGTGAGGAGGACCATAAGGCACGATCATCCCAATTCAATGGTCGTAACTAGGGCTGTGATGAAGGCATCCATACTCTTATGGAGTTTGGAACTTGTCTAGGGCCAGCAAGTGATATTCCCCCAATGAAAGTCTTTAGAAGATGTCTTCCATGGGATCTGTGGTCATCGCTTTAAGGGGAGGTGTGAGGGTGACCGCCGGTTGTGAACTAGTTGAAGCTTCCACAGATGGAGGCGGTGCTAGGGTTGATGGCTTGATAGGAATGAGAATGTCATTTAGACAGTAGGTGGTGTTACAAGTTTTGAAGGGTGAAGGGTCAGCAGGAATGGTATGGACTTTCCCATCATGTTCAAATTTCACACAATGGTGCAGGGTGGAGGGGACACAAGCCATGGCACGAATCCAAGGTCAGCCTAGAAAGATGTTGTATTGAAACTCTCCTTCGATGATATGGAAGAGCTCTTGGACTATGCGTGGACCAATGCGAATGTGAAGGATGACTGTGCTAATGGTCGTGGCAGTGGTGTCATTAAAGGAATGAAAGATTGCGTCAATTTTGGAGACGTAATTCTTGGGAAGAGCCAACTGTTCAAAGGCATGGGTGGAGATAATGTTGATGCTGGCACCTTCATCGATCATAATGCATTTAATGCATGTCCAATCAACATAGGCAGTGATGAAGAGGGTGGCATCCTGATCTTTCGTGTTGGATGTGGGAATCTCAGAATCACTAAATGTGATGGAGGTAATAGGGGCTAAAGTGTGAACAAGGGCAACAAGTGGCTGGGGGTCCTCAGGTTGAACCTCCACTGCCTGCAGGGCTTTGATGAGGTCTTGACGATGCTGGGGCAAGGTTTGGATGAGGTCATAAAGGGACATCTTCACAGGCATCTGGTGAAGCTGTTTCAACATAGAGTCATGAATTGCCCCTGAAGAGGAAGAAGAAGAGGGTTGAGGCGTGCCAAGGATATAAATCTTAGGCTTGGGTGGTTAAGGTGGCTGGATGAAAGGGTAGGTCCAAGGAATGGCAGATTTTTCCTTAGCCTTGTCCTTTTGTGACTTGGTGGCTATGTGAATGGCATTGATTTCGAAGATAGGGGTGAAGGAGATGAAGGGGTCATGGTCTGTTGATGAGATGTTGATGGGTCTGAAGAGGTTGAAGGGTTATGAGAAGGAGTCAGTGGTCGGTTGAGAGTGTCCTCAAATAGAAGAGTGTCTTTCTCTAGATAGCGGTGAATGATGGTCTTGAGGGCACAGCAAGTCTCGGTATCGTGTCCTAGCATATGATGATATAAGCAAATCTTCATGTCATCGAACTAGGAGGGCTTAGACCTGAGAGGTTGGAAAGGCCTAATGGGTGGAAGGGTTATGCTGGAAGTCTGCAAAATTTGATGCAAGATCAAAGAGTATGAGAACACTAAAGGGTCCGTGCTCGTCGATGTGTGTGATACTGGTGACTTTTGCTTGGGCGGAGTCGGAGGAGGCTTCCGTATCACCTTTTGGATTGACGGTGTGGCGACAGGTGGAGACGGTACTTTCTTCGTGAGAGGTACCACCTTTTTGGGAGAGGGTAGGCTAGCGATAGGCAAATGAAGCAAAGGAGGCAACTGGTTTTGATTAAAAGTCAGAGTGGGAAGGACTCTGGTCAGGGTCGAAGGATGGGGGCCCTAAATGGAGGGCAATGATGACAGAGGAGGAGGCATTCGCCTCTGTGGTTTAGTAGTCTTCTGTGACTTGGGTTGAAGACTACTATTGGTCGAGGTTTGGTCTAGGTCCACCTTCACTTACGGATGAGTGAGGTTGGAGATAGGGCGAACGCCAAGTGACTTGATAGGTTTAGATGGGGTAGATGCAGGTTTTGGTTTTGATGGGGTCAGTTGAGGCTTAGAAATGGGAGTCTAGTTTTTGTTAAAGTTCTTGGGAGATTTTGCCATGGGAGGATTAGCTGTATGAGATGAGAGGGCATGAGCATGTTGAAGTGATGTGAGACGCTCCCACAATCCCTGATGCTCCACTTTCCTAAAAGAGAGAAGTTCGAGTTTCTCCACTAGTCGGGAAAATGGCTGAGAAGATGTGGGATGAGGTTTGGGTTATTGAGAAGATGTGGACAATTGTGGGGTTGAAGATGAGACTGGTGTAGTGGTCTCAGACCCAAGGCATGATGGAGTCGTGACAGGTTCATCTGTGGTTGGAGATGAAGGAGAGGTAGGTTCTTCCCTGGGTGGAGAAGAAACCAGAGAATGAGGCTCCTCAAGTGGGTAAAGAGTAGGGATGATTGTGCCCTCCACTTCCGGTCGGGGAGTAGGAAGGAGGATGGTGAAACTAGCAGTGCTGGTAAGGTCGAGGCATCCTCCAAGATGAGAGAGGTTGATGGAGAACTAACCAGAGAAAGAGGTTCATCCACATGTGATGGACTGATGGATGGAGTCACCTCTTGAGGTTGGTTGGAAATGAAGGGCGAGACCGTATTGACTATTCATGTATTATGTTCGTGAATGTTGTCAGTCAAGGTCTGGATATTGTTCTGAGTTGGTGGATGATTGGGGAATGTTGCTTGAAGATGTTGATGCCATGATTAGGTGGTGCATTGGGATTGTCAAGGATGAGGTCACTCTTTTCCAGCATGTCTTGGATGATGTTTTTAAGGGTTTTACAATTGCCTGTGTCATGTCCTTTAACATGGTGGTAGTTACAGAAGTCATTTTCCCTATACCACGTAGGGATGGCGTGTGAGGGATCAAATTGTGGAGGTGGTCGGATCAAGGGGAGATTGAGGACCCCTTGTTTGATGAGTTTTTCCAGCACAGATGCATATGATTATCCGAGTGGAGTATACTATCACTGTATGTATCTCTGCTAAAATTGGCGGGTGGCACTCTGAGATGTGGATGGCTCAGGCTGAGTAGTTGATGGGGAAGAGGAGGAAGATCTAACGACCACAGCGTTTGCTGAAGCTTTAGATTTAGGATTGGATGAGGAAGGCTTAGAAGAGGGGTCATTGGTCTTGGAGTTGGGATTCTTGCTCTACAATTTGACTTTATTCTCCTCGACGGCACGTAACTCAAGTTTACGGGCCATCATGAAGGCTTCATCAAAAGTGTGAAAGGTTTAAACCCTTAAGGTGGAAGAAATATGTCTGGCATAGGCTTGGGAGAAAATTTTAATAAGTTCAGGTTGGGGTAAAGAAAAGGAGAGTTGATTGATGAGGCCCCTCCATCGAGCAACAAAATCAGCAATGGATTCATCCTCGAATTGGCAGATAGAATAGAGGTCTGTGATTGAGACCTTCTTGGTGATGTTAATAGAGAAATGATCGAGGAAGAGCTGGGCTAGTTGAGTGAACGTGAAGAGGGAATGGCTGGTAAGGGAGCTGTACCAATCAAGCGCAGCACCTGAGAGAGACATAGGAAACATGTGTAAAAGCAATGCATTGTCATGGGCGATAAGGTAACAAGCATGTCTAAATGCTCGTAAGTGTTGTTGTGGGTCTTCCTTGCTTTGAAAATGAGAAAACTTAGGAAGTTCCCACTGGCTGGGATATGGTTGGATCGGGACGGAAGGATGGATGGGCTCATTGCAAATTTGTTTGTATGAGAGAGTATTGCGTGAGCCAAAAATGGAGGTCTCTAGGCTGGACATCTTGTCCATCAGCATTTTGATGATATCTACTGACGGATTGGCGGGTGGAGTGCCCCCTAGATTGTAAGGTGCTTGAAAGAGGCTAAAATAGGCATACGATGTAGTCAGTTGTACCAGTAAGGGCGCAATGTACGGATGACTAGTTGTAGGGATAGAAGAGAAGACTAAGGATGGTTGGGTAGAAGGCATGGCTAGGCTCGATGTTGCCATGGGGGGTTGGTTAGTGGTAACATGGGCCAATGGATAGGTAGCCACCCTAGTGTTGATAAGGGCCAGGGTAGACAGAATAGAGACGACCAGATTCTGAAAGGGGTAGAAAGTAGTTGAGTGGGCTGAGGTTGATAGGGAGCTGAAACCCCGATGGAAGTGGGCCCAAAGATGGAGGGAGAGGCCACACTTGGATGGTTGGTGAAAGGCTGGTCATTGGTCGAGGCAATAGCCTGGGTGTCAAAAGGTTGAACTACGGACACTGTTGATACGGCCGTAGTTTCGAGAAGAGAGGTTGGCATTCCATAGATTGGATTGCCTGAGTCTCACGTGCAGCTATTCATGAGATAGTGCTGCAAGGCTTTGACATTGAGGTCTAAGAATCATGCAAAATCTTGGTCCCCTTCTGGGACAATAGGCATCTAGGTCAGGGATGGTCTAGTAGGAGTTCTTTCAGTCTCTGAGTGGAACTCCATTATAGGACTGGTTATGGATGAAGTAGACAGAAGAAGGTGATGCCTCACGTGATCGACTAGAGCCTTGGCTTGACTACGAGTCAGAACCATTCAAGGCAAGAAAGAATGTCCTCACAAGCTCAAACAAGCAAATAAGAATAGAAAAGATGAAGAACACAAGCAGATCCTAAAACCCTAGGAGTAAATTATTAGGATTATAGTGGCTTATGCCTTAGAATGTGTGTAGAGGAAGATTGGCTTTTGAGTCGGGTTCTAGAAGAAGTAGTCTATGGATGGTTTTGGGTTAGTTATGGTGCTCAAGAATTCTATGTTAGGTTTTGTATAAGGCCTGGTGCTAAGGAGCAAGCTCCCCTCACTTCACAAGTCTAGTGATAAGCTGGGCCTACTTAGCCAAAATATACTTCCCCTAGAGATTAGACTCTGCCAGAGAACAGAGTGGGCTTTCCCCTTGGTGATGAAATCCAAGTAGGATCACCGGGACGGGTAAGGTATCCACTGGGGGATGAAATCTCAATTGGGCCTTGTCTCAGGTAAGTTAAGATTGTTGTTTTGTGTAAGTGGTTTGGTCATGTAACATCAAGTGGACTAGATTAATTCAATATGTGTTTATTAATTACTAAGTGTGGTCTAAGAAATGCAAGCAAATAGAAATGAAAGTGCAACGTGTTTTAAGCCCAAGTCAAAATGTTTGTTCGTATGAAGACGAATGGGGAAAGAGTCAAAGAATATGAGTTTTGACTAGTCTAGAAGTGCAAGAAAGAAAAGAAAAGTTCTTTTTATTCCTGATTATGATGTCATTTAGAAGAGGCAAAAGAGGTGAAAAGGAAGGAACCTAATGCACCTATATGAATGAAAGAAAGAAAGAACCCAAGGAAGGCCCTAGGGTCCCACCGGGCGTGCCAAAATGTTTCTACACTAATTTCACTTTCACATTCAAAAGATAGAAATGAGAAAATAAGAGATGGTCTAGGGTTAGAAGATACCTAGATATAGTCGTGTGCACTGAAATCAGACATTGGAAGGTACTCCTCTTTGGCTATGGAGGAATGACACCTATAAAGAAAAAGAGACTAAACATGAAAAAATGTTAGACAAAGAGACGGTGGGCTGTCAAGCAAACGCTTGATCCCTGAAGTATGAAAACTTCCTTAAGGGATATCAACCCACTAATGAAAAGCAGAATATTTGACTAAAGTATAAATAATGAAAGACAAAATGAAAGCAAATAAAAGACAAAAAGTAGAATGCATACCTGATATGTAGCAAACTACTCTGCATAGTTGTTGGTGTCGGTCTTTGTGCCGGTGTCAGTCAAGAAGGGTGCCGACGTTGGTTAAAGTGCTGGCATCGGTAGGGGTAATGACCGGCATCGGTCGGGGCAATAGTCTTGGATAGGGTCTGGTCAGGTCTGGATAGGGTCTTAGGATTTTCAAAAAGGTTTGATGTTTTTGTCTGAGGGTTCGAGAAGCTAGTTTAGGAGTCAGAGGGATTGTTTGAGGGTTTGTATAGGGATCTAGACGGAGTTATAGACTGTATATTCTGTAAAGGGTGGATAGTGGTGATACGGGTGGAAGTAAGGTTGGGGCTATAGTCTAAATCTAAATCTGGGTAATGATAGCAATTAAAAGCAATAACCAGAGATTAGAATAAAAACACAGAACAAATGCTTACCTGTTATGCACTGAATATAAAAGTCAGAGACATGATTGACGTTGTCATTGTGTCACAGAAGTTCTATGTAGCAGACCTCCAGCAAGATGACTGAAGTAGAATACCTATACCGGAGAGAGAATGCGAGAGATTGATTGCAGATTGGTTGGATGCCAGAATTGGTTGATCGTTTGAATGAAGAGGTTTTTCTGATTGATACGAAGAAAGGTCCGATAACCAATTGAGAAATGGATTGGAAATTGAATGGATAACGGATAATGGATAACGATTCCTGCGTTCAGGTCGAGAACGTAGTGTTAAAGATAACTGACGTCAGTAGGACTATCGACGTCAGCCGATAAGTGACCAACATCAGCAACATCGTCCGGGTTATGACCGTTGTCGGCAGATGCAAAATGGGGACAAAGGCTAACTTTAGCTCTCTGCTCATTTTTACATGCTACCAGGGTCAAGGTTTGTGGGAAAATGGTCGACAAGGGTTAAAATAGGCATGGAAAACTAAAATGGGGGTTAAGGGGAGGACGATAAGGGTTAGACACAATTACGGTGTCTACAATTGTATTAAAAGAAAGATTGTCTGATGGTACTGAAAAACCCTACAGGTTTGCTGTAGGGGATCTTTAAAATGCTCAGGTCAATTATCATTCAACTCATAAAGAGATTTTAGCAGTCATTAAGGCCATCCAAGCTTTTATGTTCTTTGTCAGATCTAAAAAGTTTATTGTTAGATCAGACTTGAAAAATTTCATGAGTATTCTTAACTCTACAGATAATCTCAAAAAAGGATCAATAAGTCACTTGATTCATTGGGCTACATATCTTGTTGATTTTGATTTCTTAGTAGAACATATCTAGGGAAAGAAAAATTGTGGTCACTACTAAAATCAGAGATGAGTTAAATGAACATCTATGGAGATCAACACCATCCATCCCAAACCAGCTTCGAAATGAAGTTATGTTTCTTAAAACTCAGTCTTATGAACCTGTAGATCGTCTCAATGGTATGAATCTTGCCTGGACCTCACATTTTGTAGGTATGGAAGAAAGAAATAAATGTCATTAAATTATTCTATATAGGGAAGGAGATAATCCTAAACTCACTAGAAAAAAAATCTTTTCAAAAGATTACCCTATCGACAGAATACTACATTTCATTTTCAATGGTCTACCTTTTGGCCGCAGTTTAATCCAGGACTTGAAAATTTTTGGGAATCGGGTGAAATTCCAGATTATATTTATGAATTCCTTGATTATATCATGCCTACTATTCCTTCTCACATTGCTGATGTTATAATCCATCCTACATAGCTCAAGAATATTTTCATTGCTTTATGAATTCCTTTTGACGTAAAGTTTGAGCTACATGTTGTCCAGAATCATCAACAAAATATCCATGCATCATTGCATCCAACTATTCTAGTTGCTTCATTATGGTGAAGGATGACTATATCCCATTAAGATCTCTTTCCACCTACTCCACGTGGACAAATTTTAGGGATTCCTTCCGCTTTATATATAGATCACACAGATGAAGAACAACTTGAGAATGAGGGTCCCAACTCTCCATATTCTCTAGCAAGATCCTATGAGTTTGCTGACGATGACTAATCACAGGCTCTGTCTATGATCCTAACCATGGGCACATTATCCCTCTTTATTCTCTAGTGGACCTACCCACTATCTAAAGGCGGTATCTTATCGGCCGTGTCGGCAAGCTTTAGTTCTAGTCTTTCTTTAGTCGGTGCATAGTGGGGCCATAACCCACTTTGTAATCGCATCTTGTGTTTCATCCATTGATGCCACCACTTTGTGATATCTATTGATCTCTTATTTCTTCACCTATATATTGAATAGATCATATAAGGTATCGGCATTTGAAGTCGGCTTAAGTCCTAAATCTTGAGTTTTAAGTTTGGAGTCCTGAGTCTGAGTGTAATTTCTATCTTTATATAAATAAAGAGTTTGAGTTTTAGCTTTGTGAGCTTTATTGATCCCAATCCTGTTTGTAATGGTATCAGATCCAAAAGAGCTAGAAGAGCTAGAAAAACCATGAGAACCAAGTTAATTAAGTAGTATCATTTGCTATTGATATTTAAAGTTTTCAATTAGGATACACTATCATTATAATCTAGTTATATTCTATTTTGTTGGTCTAGTATCACATTCAATTTTTTTGCTAAAAATAGGGAAGTGGCATGGTCCCGTTGAAGCCATGGGAAGGCGTGTTTGTGGATCCAATTGAGTACCAAAGCTAAGTAGAATGATGGAAGCTCTAGATCAAATTATAGAAGATAATCTAGGTACATCTGATGTCTGTACCTTATCTAAAATTTCTCAGCACTCTGTTAATGATGCTACAGTAGAGATAAAAGAATCTAATCCCAGTCTACGTTGGACTTTGCATAGTCTTAAGCCTATCAATGTTTATGATAAGTTGTCTCCTTTTCATTTAGTTGCTAAATCCAACATTAGAATTTCTAAAAATGTATTCCAAGTTAAGACTGCTGATCAAGATAAATATTATTTGTAAATGCTTGATGACCAAACCATAGCTAAACTTCATGCTCAACAAAAGTATAAATTCCTTCATATAGGTGCTATATCCATTGTTATTCATCCCTTGTTTCATAAAGGTATTAATGTCAGTCTTCTTTCCTGTCTCTTAGATAATAGACATGTCATTTTTTCCTTGTTTACAGTCTACCATACAAACTGGTCTGCATGCTGGTCCTATTTACACTATTATTTATCCAAAGTAACCTGTTGCTATCCACCAGGAAGCTAACTTCAATAATATCTTTAAACTCTTTTTGCAAACATCTGGTTTGCATATGCTTGAAGGATCTTTTCCTCTAGCCATCCAATATAAAATTATATATCGTTTGACTAATACTCTGTACCCAGCTATCAAACATACTCCTACGCTTGGAAAAAGTGTGGTGAGCAGAGCAACACCCAATAGCCAAATCCTTCCTGCAAAATCAATTTCATGGTATGAATTAAAGTTTCCTCATAAATGGGTAGTTGATACTGATTTTATCCAACAACCTCATAGGTCTTTCTTCATGGCCACCTCTATGAAAGATTTACCTGATAAATATGTTATTAGATTTGATAATCCTGTTTCTTCATCCTCATCCCTTACATTACCTATTCCATGTCCTCATAACCAGAGAATCCATGATCCTCAAGTTGATTCTTATTATTGTCTGGGCTTACTTAGGATATTCTTGCTTAGTGATTTTAAATTAGTAATAAAAATTATCACCATATAACAAATCTCCCTTGACATTGGTGGCCCAATCTTGATTAGGTAATGTATCAGGCACAAATAAAAGTGGTTTTTGTAGAGTGGATTTCTATTTTTTTACCAAATCATGTTGGTTATGCTAGGATTTTTAGAGGGTTTAGGGTGACCATAGGACTTAGGAAATTTAGACAAATTATTGATGTGGAATATAACATAAAATTTCATAAATGGGTAGTGATACTGATTTTATCTAGAAACCTCATAAATATTTATCCATGGCCACCTATGTGAAAGATTTACCTGATAAATCTATTATTAGATATTATAATCTTGTTTCCTCATCCTCATCCCTTACATTACCTATTCCATGTCCTCATAACCAGAGAATCCATGATCCTCAGGTTGATTCTTATTATTGTCTAGTCTGCAAGAATATCCTAAGTAAGACCAGTCATTCTATCATCCATATGACCTAGAGAGAGTAATTCAGAAGCTCTTTGAGAGAAATAAGTAGTTATTGTCTCAGGCTAAAAAGGTCCATATGGAAGGAACATCTCAAACCGATCAAGGACATACATGGAAAACTCCATAAGGAGATGAGTCTTACACTAACAAAGGATTTCCCAAATCCTCTGACTTTAATCAATACTCTCTAAATGGTAAAACCCATGCACAGATTTATTATGTCAGAACTTCAGATAAAAGGCTTGAGCAACCTATTGAAATTAGACTCATGAACTAGAATAATGTTTCAACCAAGTGTTTAAACTCTAAGATTTCTATTATAAAATTATGTATCGTTTGACTAATACTCTATACCCAGCTGTCAAACCTACTCCTACGCTTTCCAAAAGCATGGTGAGCAGAGAAACACCTAATAGCCAAATCCTTCTTGTAGAAGCAATTTCATGGTCTGAATTAAAGTTCCTCATAAATGGGTAGTTGATACTGATTTTATCCAAAAACCTCATAAATCTTTATCCATGGCCACCTCTGTGAAAGAATTACCTGATAAATCTATTATTAGATTTGATAATCTTATTTCCTCATGAACTGGAATAATGTTGCAACCAAGTGTTTGAACTCTAAGATTTCCAGTCTCCAGTTAAGCTTAGATCAAGTCTCTACTATGCTCAAAAGTATAGAATTGTATCAAAAGGGAGATATTACTAAAGCTCTTAAAGCTTTAGATGCAAATAGTACTATTAACAAGAATCAAGTAGTTTAAAAGATTGATCAAGAAGTTAGTGGTATAAAATAGCAACAATTTGAATCTAATAGAAAGCTTGATGAAATAGTTTAGAATACTAATAATATTGCTCAAAGACAAGATGAAGTAAAGTCTAAAATTTCATCTATTGAAGATAAAGTTAAGGAAATTTCTTCTGAAACCTCTGCTAGTATTGATAGTCTTAATAGAGAATTTGTGAATTAGTAGCATCATACTCCTCTTCTCCAAGATATTCTTCAAAAGATGTTTGATAATACAGCCCAGAATCCTCTAGGAAATCTGGTCGCCTCAACTTCTATTTCAGATCCCCTCAGCTGGTCTAATGTGGCTAAGATACAAAAAGAAGAAATTATAAAAGATAAAACTAAGAAGAAAATTGAAGAAGAAATTTTAGTTGATAAAGCCGTTCAGATAGGCATGGCAAAAATAGAAGAAGTTGAAAAACATAGTTATTTTGAAGAAGGTGAATCTTCTAGACCTCCTTTAGAAGGTCAGATTAGAACATTAAATCTCTAACCATTCTTTTGGAAGTTCAATTGTGAATCTCCTGCTAGAAGAAAGGAAATGATACGTGCAATGCTCTCATGGGCAAGTGTTCAAATGTTTGGGCTCAAGAAAGACCCTACTACTGTCACCCAACAAATAGTCAATGGATTCATAGGCAATATGAAAGATTGGTGGGATGCTTGTGATGCACAATTCCAAATTGCTATCATGCACCATTCAAAACCAGTCCCTACTTTATGTCAAGCCTTATATTCAAAATTTGTTGGAATGATAGATAATGAGAAAGAATCAAATAAATCAAAGTTCCTCAGAGCTCAGCTTTGTGACATGACACGAATTGATGAGTATATGTGTCATATGGAAAATCTTTTATATGCTTCAGGAGAAATGTTCAATCCCGCATATAAGATTAGATGCATAGAATCTTTTCCATAATATTTTGCTGATAAGTATAAAGTTACTATGGGTAATGATTTAGCCACTAAATCTTTTGGTCGTATAAATTAGAATATCAGAGCTATCAATGAGAAGTTGTGTACAGAGAGAAAATCTCATAAGGAAACCATGATGTTCCATAAGCAACTTGGTTTGATGTTTTTCAATTCTCTTAGTGATAATTTTGGATGTGTGGATGTGAACCAGTATAGGAAATATCAGAAAAAGAAGAAAAATGAAAATAGACATGTGTGTAAGTGTTCAGTTCCATGTCAGAAATATAATTGGTATAGGCAAAGAAAGTTCAAAGGACATCCATATAATAAGAAAAAGATATTTAGAAAAAAGAAGCATGGATTTCAGAAAGCCTCTGTAAATTTTTTTCTCTGCAATGGAAAACACTATGCTAATAAGTGTCCTCAGAAAAGCAAAGAGAAAAATTCCAAAAAGGTTAATTTTCTTCAAAGTTATAATTTAGATGAAAATGAGTATGTTTAGATTTCTGATGATGAGATTTAGTATGAGTCAGATATTCCTTGGGAATTAGAATCATCTTCAGATTTAGAAAAAAATCAAATAAAAATGAATCTTGAAGATCTCAGTTCAGATTCTAAATCATTAGATTATGATTCTAAAATAGGATTTCAGATAAATATGATATCAAGTCATTTTCCTGATACTCTTAGTTTAACTCAATAATTACAGCATTTAAAAGAAAAGTATCAGAACACTCCTGCTTATATGACATCTGAAAGAATATTTCTTTAGCAATAGATTGCTAACACAGAAAAAAGATATTCTATGCATATGTTGCAATAGTAGCAATGAAAAGAGCTATTATCAAAATAGTTATCACTAAAAATCTCAAAACCTACTTTAGAAAAATCCCCTTACATTCCTGATGTTCAGTCTGCATATTAGCCTGATACATATGAAAGAAGGGAATGGCAGACTAAGCACATTGCTTTATTGCAAACTTTTCTTGCAAGAGCTTAGGGTGAGCTTCAACAATTGTTGAAAGAATAAGCTCAAGAATATGAAAGAGAACAACTCTTTGAATAAGAGTTGGTTCATCTTGTTGATAGTTATCCTAAAGAAACTTATACATCTGCATATATGGAAAATAGTATGGATAATAGTATTCATCAGGTTTTAGTACATGTTACTAATAATTCAGTGTGTGAATTAAGTATTATGTGGAATGGTTTTAAAGCCTACAATTTAGATGTGTTGTTAGATATTGGTGTAGATATTTCTCTAGCTAGATATCACTCTATTCCTTAGGATATGTGGCATTCAGATTTTCACAAACTCACTTTCAACACTAAGATAGTTATCTCTAAACTTTTTGCCAAAGTTCCTATTGTCTTAGGAGACGAAGTATATGAGTTTAAAGTTATACATCATTAAATGCCAATGTTTCATATGATGCTAGGATCAGATAGTTTATCCAGTTTCTATATGATCACCATTCATCCTCATGAGATCATCTTGGTACAAAATTATTCTCTGTATAAAAAGAGTAGATATGAGTGTAGAATTCCATTGAAAGGAAAAGTAAAGAAATCAGCTGGTAACCAGTGGTTGTTTCAAAAAATCAATCTCTGTCAATCTAAAATAGAGCCTGTGCTTGCAAAGATTTTGCAAGACTGTTGTTCAAAAAATCCTTTATCTTTTCAACACAGGAAATCTCATGTTTGTCATATTGAGCTTAAGCTTATTACTGATAAAAATGGCAAACAAGTTGAACCTCATTTTAGGGCACACCATTCAGGAATGTCTCCATCTCTTAGAAAATAATTTTTTATGTAAATCGAGTAGTTAAAAGAACAAGGATTGATCCAGGATTCTAAAAGCCCATGGGGTTGTGAAGCATTCTATGTGAATAAGACAAGTGAGTAGGTAAGAGGAAAGAAAAGATTAGTAATTAATTATATTCCTATGAACAAGTATGTAGTGCCAATTCAACATCTTATTTCATCAAAGGATGAAATTCTACAAAGGAATACTAGTAGTAAGATATATAATAAGTTTGATTTAAAATCTGGTTTTTGGCAAATTCAAGTAGCAGAATCAGACAGATATAAAATAGCTTTTGTGACTCCTTTTGGTCAGTATGAATGGAATGTTCTTACATTTGGTTTAAAAATTGCTCCCAACATTTTTCAAGACATGATGAATCAAATTTTTTCTACTTACAACAAGTTTATAATTGTGTATATAGATGATATCCTGATTTTTAGTAAAAATCCTAAAGAGCATATAGAGCATCTTAAACAGTTTTACATGATTGTGTATTATAATGGTTTAGTCGTATCTGCCAAGAAAATGGTAACCTTCAAGGATGAAATTTAATTTCTTTGTGTAATTATCTAGTCAGGAGAAGTAGCTATTCAAGACCATGTCTTGAAAAATATTCATAATTTTCCTGATATATTATCAGATAAGAAAATGTTACAAAGATTTCTTGGTTTTGTAAATTATAATGGAGGTCATTATTACAATATTGCTCAAGTTAGAATTCTGTTAAATAAAAGTTTGTTTAAGAATCCTCCTGCATGGAATCAAGAAATGACACAGGCAGTTCAAAGAATTAAACAGAAATGTTTATATCTTCCTCCTCTTTAGCTTCCAGGTAATGGCATAAAGATTATTAAAACTGATGCCTCTGAATTATATTGGGGAGCTGTATTAAAAGAAATATTGTCTGATGGTGCTGAAAAACCCTACAGGTTTGCTTCAAGGAATTTTAAAAATGCTCAGGTCAATTATCATTCAACTCATAAAGAGATCTTAGTAGTCATTAAGGCCATCCAAGCTTTTATGTTTTTTATCAGATTTAAAAAGTTTATTGTTAGATCAGATTTGAAAATTTTCATGAGTATTCATAACTCTGTAGATAATCTCAAAAATGGATCAGTAAGTCACTTGATTTATTGGGCTACATATCTTACTGATTTTAATTTCTCAATAGAACATATCCAGGGAAAGAAAAATTGTCTTGCATATTTTATGACTCATGAAAAACTACAACTTATATATGTTATTAAGTGGAATGGTTTTAAAGCCTACAACCTAGATGTGTTGTTAGATACTGGTGGAGATATTTCTCTAGCTAGATATCATTCTATTCCTTAGGATATGTGGCATTCAAATTTTTATAGACTCACTTTCAACACTAAGACGGTTATCTCTGAACTTTCTGCCAAAGTTCCTATTGTCTTAAGAGATGAAGTATATGAGTTTAAAGTTGTACAACATGAAATTCCAATGTTTGATATGATGCTAAGATCAGATAATTTATCTAGTTTCTATCTGATCCATTACAGATAGGATCGGGATCAATAAAGCTCACAAAGCTAAGACTCAAACTCTTTATTTATATAAAGATAGAAATTACACTTAGACTCAGGACTCCAATCTTAGAACTCAAGACTTAGGACTTAAGCTGATTACAAATGCCGATACCTCATATGATCTCTTCTATATATAGGTGAAGAAATAAGAGATCAATGGATATCACAAAGCAGTGGCATCAACGGCAAAAACACAAGATGTGATTACAAAGTGGGTTATGGGCCCACTACGCACTGACTAAAGAAAGACTAGACCTAAAGCTTGCTAACATGGCTGACAAGATACCACCTTTAGATAGTGGGTAGGTCTGCTAAAGAATAGAGGGATAACATGCCCACATTCATGATCATGAATAGACCCCGTGATTAGTCATGATCAACAAACTCATAGGATCTTGCTGGAGAATACGGAGAGTTGGGACCATCATTATCAAGTTGTTCTTCATATGTGTGATCCATATATAAAGTAGAAGGAATCTTTAAAAGTTGTCCACATGGAGTAGGTGGAAAGAGACCTTGATGGGATATAGTCATCCTTCACCATAATGAAGCAACTGGAATAGTTGGACACAATGATGCATGGAGATTTTGTTGATGATTCTGAACGACATGTAGCTCAAACTTTACGTCAAAAGGAATTCATAAAGCAATGAAAATATTCTTGAGCTATGTAGGATGGATTCTGTCATCAAGATTGTGAGAAGGAATAGTAGGCATGATATAATTAAGGAATTCATAAAGATAATTTGGAATTTCACCCAATTCCCAGAAATTTTCAAGTCCTCAATTAAACTATGGCCAAAAAGTAGACCATTGAAAATGAAATGTAGTATTCTATTGATAGGGTAACTTTTGAGAAGATTATTTTCTCTAGTTATTTCAGGATTATCTCCTTCCCTATACAGAATAATTGTATGACATTTATTTCTTTCTTCCATACCAGTGAGACGATCTGTAGCTTCATAAGACTGAGTTTTAAGAAACATAACTTTATTTCAAAGCTGGTTTGGAATGGATGGTGTTGATCTCCACAGATGTTCATGAAACTCATCTCTGATTTTAGTAGTGAACACCATGATTGAATTCTTTGAATCTAAATGATATTCACGAGTCATAAAATCTGCAAAACAATTTTTCTTTCCCTAGATATGTTCTACTGAGAAATCAAAATTAGCAAGATATGTAGCCCAATGAATCAAGCAACTTACTGATCCTTTTTTGAGATTATCTACAGAGTTAAGAATATTCATGAAAATTTTCAAGTCTGATCTAACAATAAACTTTTCAGATTTGACAAATAACATAAAAGCTTGGACGGCCTTAATGGCTGCTAAGATCTCTTTATGAGTTGAATGATAATTGACCTGAGCATTTTTTAAATTCCTTGAAGCAAACCTACAGGGTTTTTTAGTACCATCAGACAATCTTTATTTTAATACAACTCCCCAATATAATTTAGAGGCATCAGTTTCAATAATCTCTATGCCATTTCCTGGAAGTTGAAGAGGAGGAAGATCTACACATTTATGTTTAATTCTTTGAACCACCTGTGTCATTTCCTGATTCCATGTAGGAAAATTTTTAGACAACCTTTTATTTAACATAATTCTATCCTGAGTAATATTGTAATAATGACTTGCAATATAAATTACATAACCAAGAAACCTTTGCAACATTTTCTTATCTGATAATATATTAGGAAAATTTTGACTATTTTTCAAGACATGGTCTTGAATAGCTACTTCTCCTGACTTGATAATTACACCAAGAAATTCAATTTCATCCTTGAAGGTTACCATTTTCTTAGCAGATAGGACTAAACCATTATCATACACAATCCTGTAAAACTGTTCAAGATGCTCTATATGCTCTTTAGGATTTTTACTGAAAATCAAGATATCATCTATATATACAATTATAAACTTCCTGTAAGCAAAAAAAATTGATTCATCATTTCTTGAAAAATGTTGGGAGCAATTTTTAAACCAAATGGAAGAACATTCCATTCATACTGACGAAAAGGAGTCACAAAATCTTTCTATTAGTATTCTGAACTATTTCATCGAGCTTTCTATTAGCTTCAAACTATTGTTGTTTCATTCATACCACTAACTTCTTGATCAATCTTTTGAACTACTTGATTCTTATTAGTAGTACTATTTACATCTAAAGCTTTAAGATCTTTAGTAATATCTCCCTTCTGATACAATTCTATACTTTAGAGCATAGTGGAGACTTGATCTAAGCTTGACTAGATAATGGAAATCTTAGAGTTTAAACACTTGGTTGCAACATTATTCCAGTTCATGAGTCTAATTTCAGTAGGTTGCTCAAGAATTTTATCTGAAGTTCTGACATAATACATTTGTGCATGGGTTTTACCATCTAGAGATTATTGATTAAAGTTAGAGTATCCGAGAAATCCTTTCTCAGTGTAAGACTCATCTCCTAATGGAGTCTTCCATGTATGTCCTTCATCAATTTGAGATGTTCCTTCCATATGGACCTTTTTAGCCTAAGACAATAACTGCTTATTTCTCTCAAAGAGCTTCTGAATTACTTTGTCTCTCTAGGTCATATGGATGACAGGATGACTGGGCTTACTTAGGATATTCTTGCAGTCCAGACAATAATAAGAATCAACCTTAAGATCATGGGTTCTCTAGTTATGAGGACATGGAATAGGTAATGTAAGGGATGAGGATGAGGAAATAGGATTATCAAATCTAATAAAAGATTTATTAGGTAAATCTTTCACAGAGGTGTCCATGGATAAAGATCTACGAGGTTGCTAGATAAAATCAGTATCAACTACCCATTTATGAGGAAAGTTTAATTCAGACCATGAAATTGCTTTTGCAGGAAGGAATTGGCTATTGGGTGTTGCTCTGCTCACCATGCTTTTCCTAGGCACAAGAGTATGTTTGATAGCTGGGTATAGAGTATTAGCTAAATGATACATAATTTTATACTTGATGGCCAGAGGACAAGAACCTTCGAACATATGCAAACCATATGTTTGCAAAAAGAGTTTAAAGATATTATTTAACTTAGCTTCCTGGTGGATATCAACATGATAGTTTAGATAAATGGTAGTGTAAATAGGACCATCATAAATAGGATCGAGATCAATAAAGCTCACAAAGCTAAAACTCAAACTCTTTATTTATATAAAGATAGAAATTACACTCAGACTCAGGACTCCAGACTTAGAACTCAAGGCTTAGGACTTAAGCCAACTTCGAATGCCGATACCTCATATGATCTCCTCTATATATAGGTGAAGAAATGAGAGACCAATAAATATCACAAAGTGGTGGCTTCAATGGCTGAAACAGAAGATACGGTTACAAAGTGGGTTATGGGCCCACTATGCACTGACTAAAGAAAGACTAGACCTAAAGCTTGCTGACACAACTGACAAGATACCTCCTTTAGATAGTGGGTAGGTCCACTAGAGAATAAAGAGGGATAACGTGCCCATGGTCATGATCATGGATAGAACCTATGATTAGTAAGCATCAGCAAACTCATAGGATCCTACAGGAGAATACAGAGAGTTGGGACCCTCATTATCAAGTTGTTCTTCATTTGTGTGATCCATATATAAAGCAGAAGGAATCCATAAAATTTGTCCACAAGGAGTATGTGGAAAGAGAGCTTGATGGGATATAGTCATCCTTCACCATAATGATGTAACTAGAACAGCTGGACGCAATGATGCATGGAGATTTTATTAATGATTTTGGACATGTAGCTCAAACTTTACGTCAAAAGGAATTCATCAAGCAATAAAAAAATTCTTGAGCTGTGTAGGATGGATTTTGACATGAAGACTGTGAGAAGGAATAGTAGGAATGATATAATAAAGGAATTCATAAAGATAATCTAGAATTTCACTCGATTCACAGAAATTTTCAAGTCCAAGATTAAACTGCGGCCAAAAAGTAGACCATTGAAAATGAAATGTAGTATTCTGTCAATAGGGTAATCTTTCAAGAAGATTATTTTTTCTAGTGAGTTCAGGATTATCTCCTTCCCTATAAGGAATAATTGTATGACATTTATTTCTTTCTTCCATACCTGTAAAATTTGAGGTCCAGGCAAGATTCATACCATTGAGATGATTTGTAGCTTCATAAGACTAAGTTTTAAGAAACATAACTTTATTTCGAAGCTAGTTGGGAATGGATGGTGTTGATCTCCACAGATGTTCATGAAACTCATCTCTAATTTCAGTAGTGACCACCATGATCAAATTCTTTGAATCTAAATGATATTCATGAGTCATTAAATCTGCAAGACAATTTTTCTTTCCCTGGATATGTTCTACTGAGAAATCAAAATTAGCAAGATATGTAGCCCAACAAATCAAGTGACTTACTGATCCTTTTTTGAGATTATCTATAGAGTTAAGAATACTCATGAAAATTTTCAAGTCTAATCTAACAATAAACTTTTTAGATCTGACAAATAACATAAAAGCTTGGATGGCCTTAATGACTGCTAAGATCTCTTTATGAGTTGAATGATAATTGACCCGAGCATTTTTAAAATTCCCTGAAGCAAACCTGCAGGGTTTTTAAGTACCATTAGAATATATTTCATTTAATACAGCTCCCTAATATAATTTAGAGGCATCAGTTTCAATAATCTTTATGCCATTACCTAGAAGCTAAAGAGGATGAAGATCTGCACATTTTTGTTTAATTCATTGAAATGCCTATGTCATTTCTTGGTTCCATGGAGGAGGATTCTTAGACAAACTTTTATTTAATAGAATTTTGTCTTGAGCAATATTATACTAATGACCTGCAATATAATTTACACAAGCAAGAAATTTTTGCAACATTTTCCTATCTGATAATATATCAGGAAAATTTTGAATATTTTTCAAGACATGGTCTTGAATAACTACTTCTCTTGACTTGATAATTACACCAAGAAATTCAATTTCATCCTTGAAGGTTACCATTTTCTTGGCAGATAGGACTAAACCATTATCATACATAATCTTGTAAAACTATTCAAGATGCTCTATATGCTCTTTAGGATTTTTACTAAAAATCAAGATATCATCTATATATACAATTATAAACATGTTGTAAGCAGAAAAAATTTGATTCATCATTTCTTGAAAAATGCTGGGAGCAATTTTTAAACCAAATGGAAGAACATTCCATTCATACTGACCATAAGATTTCCATTATCTAGTCAAGCTTAGATCAAGTCTCCACTATGCTCTGAAGTATAGAATTGTATCAGAAGGGAGATATTACTAAAGCTCTTAAAGCTTTATATGCAAATAATACTACTAATAAGAATCAAGTAGTTCAAAAGATTGATCAAGAAGTTAGTGGTATGAATGAAACAACAATAGCCTGAAGCTAATAGAAGCTTGATGATATAGTTCAGAATACTAATAGAAAGATTTTGTGACTCATTTTGGTCAGTATGAATGGAATGTTCTTCCATTGGGTTTAAAAACTGCTCCCAACATTTTTCAAGAAATGATGAATCAGTTTTTTTTGCTTACAGGAAGTTTATAGTTGTATATATAGATGATATCTTGATTTTCAGTAAAAATCCTAAAGAGCATATAGAGCATCTTGAACAGTTTTACAGGATTGTGTATGATAATGGTTTAGTCCTATCTGCTAAGAAAATGGTAACCTTCAAGGATGAAATTGAATTTCTTGGTGTAATTATCAAGTCAGGAGAAGTAGCTATTCAAGACCATGTCTTGAAAAATATTCATAATTTTCCTAATATATTATCAGATAAGAAAATGTTGCAAAGGTTTCTTGGTTATGTAATTTATATTGCAGGTCATTATTACAATATTGCTCAGGATAGAATTCTGTTAAATAAAAGGTTGTCTAAAAATTTTCTTGCATGGAATCAGGAAATGACACAGGTGGTTCAAAGAATTAAACAGAAATGTGTAGATCTTCCTCCTCTTCAACTTCCAGGAAATGGCATAAAGATTATTGAACTGATGCCTCTAAATTATATTGGGGAGTTGTATTAAAATAAATATTGTCTGATGGTACTAAAAAACCCTGTAGGTTTGCTTCAAGGAATTTTAAAAATGCTCAAGTCAATTATCATTCAACTCATAAAGAGATCTTAGCAGTCATTAAGGCCGTCCAAGCTTCTATGTTATTTGTCAAATCTGAAAAGCTTATTGTTAGATCAGACTTGAAAATTTTCATGAGTATTCTTAACTCTGTAGATAATCTCAAAAAAGGATCAGTAAGTCGCTTGATTCATTGGGCTACATATCTTGCTAATTTGGATTTCTTAGTAGAACATATCTAGGGAAAGGAAAATTGTTTTGCAGATTTTATGACTCATGAATATCATTTAGATTCAAAGAATTCAATCATGGTGTTCACTACTAAAATCAGAGATGAGTTTCATTAACATCTATGGAGATCAACACCATCTATTCCAAACCAGCTTTGAAATAAAGTTATGTTTCTTAAAACTCAGTCTTATGAAGCTACAAATTGTCTCACTGGTATGGAAGAAAGAAATAAATGTCATACAATTATTCTGTATAGGGAAGGAGATAATGCTGAAATAACTAGAAAAAATAATCTTCTCAAAAGATTACCCTATCAACAGAATACTACATTTCATTTTCAATGGTCTACTTTTTGGCCATAATTTAATCGAGGACTTGAAAATTTCTAGGAATTGGGTGAAATTCCAGATTATCTTTATGAATTCCTTGATTATATCATGCCTACTATTCCTTCTCACAATCCTGATGATAGAATCCATCCTACATAGCTCAAGAATATTTTCATTGCTTTATGAATTCCTTTTGACGTAAAGTTTGAGCTACATGTCGTTTAGAATCATCAATAAAATCTCCATGCATCATTGTGTCCAGCTATTCCAGTTGCTTCATTATGGTGAAGGATGACTATATCCCATCAAGCTCTCTTTCCACCTACTCCACGTGGACAACTTTTACAGATTCCTTCTACTTTATATATGGATCACACATATGAAGAACAACTTGATAATGACGGTCCCAACTCTCCGTATTCTCCAGCAAGATCCTATGAGTTTGTTGATCATGACTAATCATGTGGTCTATTCATGATCATGAATGTGGGCATGTTATCCCTCTATTCTATAGCAGACCTAACCACTATCTAAAGGTGGTATCTTGTCAGCCATGTTAGCAAGCTTTAGGTCTAGTCTTTCTTTAGTCAGTGCGTAGTGGGCCCATAATCCACTTTGTAATCACATCTTGTGTTTCAGCCGTTGATGCCACTACTTTGTGATATCCATTGATCTCTTGTTTCTTCACCTATATATAGAAGAGATCATATGAGGTATTGGCATTTGTAATTAGCTTAAGTCCTAAGTCTTGAGTTCTAAGTTTGGAGTTCTGAGTCTAAGTGTAATTTCTATCTTTATATAAATAAAGAGTTTGAGTCTTAGCTTTGTGAGCTTTATTGATCCCGATCCTATCTGTAATGGATCAGATAGAAACTAGATAAATTATCTAATCTTAGCATCATATCAAACATTGGAATTTCATGTTGTATAACTTTAAACTCATATACTGCATCTCTTAAGACAATAAGAACTTTGGCAGAAAGTTCAGAGATAACTGTCTTAGTGTTGAAATTGAGTCTATCAAAATTTGAATGCCACATATCCTAAGGAATAGAATGATATCTAGCTAGAGAAATATCTCCACTAGTATCTAACAACACATCTAGGTTGTAGGCTTTAAAACCATTCCACTTAATAACAGATATAAGTTGTAGTTTTTCATTAGTCATAAAGTATGCAAGACAATTTTTCTTTCCATGGATATGTTCTATTGAGAAATCAAAATCAGTAAGATATGTAGACCAATAAATCAAGTGACTTACTGATCCTTTTTTGAGATTATCTACAGAGTTAAGAATACTCACGAAAATTTTCAAGTCTGATCTAACAATAAACTTTTTAAATCTGATAAAAAACATAAAAGCTTGGATGGCCTTAATGACTGCTAAGATCTCTTTATGAGTTGAATGATAATTGACCTGAGCATTTTTAAAATTCCTTGAAGCAAACTTGTAGGGTTTTTCAGTACCATCAGACAATATTTCTTTTAATACAACTCCCCAATATAATTCAGAGGCATCAGTTTTAATAATCTTTATGCCATTACCTGGAAGCTAAAGAAGAGGAAGATCTGAACATTTCTATTTAATTCTTTGAACTGCCTGTGTCATTTCTTGATTCCATGCAGGAGGATTCTTAAACAACCTTTTATTTAACAGAATTCTAACTTGAGCAATATTGTAATAATGACCTCCATTATAATTTACAAAACCAAGAAATCTTTGCAACATTTTCTTATCTGATAATATATCAGGAAAATTATGAATATTTTTCAAGACATGGTCTTGAATAGCTACTTCTCCTGACTAGATAATTACACCAAGAAATTAAATTTCATCCTTGAAGGTTACCATTTTCTTGGCAGATACGACTAAACCATTATAATACACAATCATGTAAAAATGTTTAAGATGCTCTATATGCTCTTTAGGATTTTTACTGAAAATCAGGATATCATCTATATATACAATTATAAACTTGTTGTAAGTAGAAAAAATTTGATTCATCATTTCTTGAAAAATGCTGGGAGTAGTTTTTAAACCAAATGGAAGAACATTCCATTCATACTGACCAAAAGGAGTCACAAATGCTATTTTATATCTATCTAATTCTGCTACCTACTCACTTCTCTTATTCACATAGAATGCTTCACAACCCCATGGGCTTTTAAAATCTGAAATCAATCCTTGTTCTTTTAACTTCTGGATTTCTTGAAAACATTCTTCTCTATGAGATGGAGACATTCCTGAATGGTGTGCCTTGACATGAGGTTCAAATGTTTGGGCTCAAGAAAGATGCTACTACAGTCACCCAACAAATAGTCAATGGATTCATAGGCAATATAAAATATTGGTGGGATGCTTGTGATGCACAATTCCAAATTGCTATCACGCACCATTCAGAAATAGTCCCTACTTTATGTCAAGCCTTATATTCAAAATTTGTTTGAATGATAGACAATGAGAAAGAATCAAATAAATCCAAGTTCCTCAGAGCTCAGCTTTTTGACATGACACGAATTGATGAGTATATGTGTCATATGAAAAATCTGTTATATGCTTTAGGAGAAATGTTCAATCCCACATATAAGATTAGATACATAGAATCTTTTCCACAGTATTTTGTTGATAAGTATAAAGCTATTATAGGTAATGATTTAGCCACTATGTCTTTTGGTCGTATAAATCAGAACATCAGAGCTATCAATGAGAAGTTGTGTACAAAGAAAAAATCTCATAAGGAAACCACGATGTTCCATAAGCAACTTGGTTTGAAATTTTTCAATTCTCTTAGTGATAATTTTGGATGTGTGGATGTGAACCAGTATAGGAAATATCAAAAAAAGAAGAAAAAAGAAAAAAGGTGTGTGTATGTGTTCAGTTCCAAGTCAGAAATATAATTGGTATAAGCAAAGAAAGTTCAAAGGATGTCCATATAAAAAGAAAAATATATTTAGAAAAAAGAAGCATGGATTTCAAAAAGCCTCTGTAAAATGTTTTCTCTACAATGGAAATCACTATGCTAATAAGTGTCCTCAGAAAAACAAAGAGAAAAATTCCAAAAAGGTTAATTTTCTTCAAAGTTATAATTTAGATGAAAATGAGTATGTTTTGATTTCTGATGATGAGATTCAATATGAGTTAGATATTCCTTGGGAATTAAAATCATCTTCAGATTTAGAAGAAAATTAGATAAATATGAATATTGAAGATGTCAGTTCAGATTCTGAATACTTAGATTATGATTCTGCAATAGGATTCAGATAAATATGATGTCAAGTCATTTTCTTGATACTCTTAGTTTAACTCAAAAATTATAGCATTTAAAAGAAAAGTATCAAAATGTTCATGCTTATATGATATCTGAAAGAATGTTTCTTCAGCAACAAATTGCTAAGATAGAAAAAAGATATTCTATGCATGTGTTGCAACAGTAGTAGCAGAAAGAACTCTTATCAAAATAGTTCTCCCTATAAATCTCAAAACCTACATTAGAAAAAGCCCCTTACATTCCTGATATTTAGTCTGCTTATCAGCCTGATACATATGAAAGAAGGCGATGGTGGACTAAGTGCATTGCTTTATTTCAAACTTTTCTTGCAAGAGCTCAGGATGAGCTTCAACAATTGTTGAAAGAAGAAGCTCAAGAAGATGAAAGAGAATAACTCTTTGAAGAAGAGTTGGTTCATCTTGCTGATAGGTATCCTAAAGAAACTTCTACATCTGCATATATGGAAAATAGTATTCATCAAGTTTCAATACATGTTACTAATAATCTAGTGTGTGAATTAAGTATTAAGTGGAATGGTTTTAAAGCCTACAATTTAGATGTGTTGTTAGATACTGGTGCAAATATTTCTCTAGCTAGATATCATTATATTCCTCAAGATATGTGGCATTCAGATTTTCATAGACTCACTTTCAACACTAAGGTAGTTTTCTCTGAACTTTTTGCCAAAGTTCTTATTGTCTTAGGAGATGAAGTATATGATTTTAAAGTTTTATAACATGAAATGCCAATGTTTGATATGATGCTAGGATCAGATAATTTATCCAGTTTCTATCTAGTCACCATTCAGCCTCATGAGATCATCCTGGCACAAAAGTATTCTCTATATAAAAAGAGTAGATATGAGTGTAGAATTCCATTGAAAGGAAAAGTAAAGAAATCAGCTAGTAACCAGTGGTTGTTTCAGAAAATCAATCTCTGTCAATCTGAAATAGAGCCTGTGCTTGCAAAGATTTTTCATGACTGTTGTTCAAAAAATCCTTTAGCTTTTCAATATAGGAAAACTCATGTTTGTCATATTGAGCTTAAGCTATAGATAGGATCAGGATCAATAAAGCTCATAAAGTTAAAACTCAAACTTTTTCCTTATATGAATATAGAAATTACACTCAGACTCAGGACTCCAGATGTAGAACTCAAGACTTACGACTTAAGCTAACTTTGAATGTTGACACCTCATATGATCTCTTCTATATATAGGTGAAGAAATGAGAGATCAATAGATATCACAAAAGTGGTGGCATCAATGACTGAAACACAAGATGTGATTACAAAGTGGGTTATGGGCCCACTATGCACTGACTAAAGAAAGACTAGACCTAAAGCTTGCCGACATGGCCGACAAGATACCACCTTTAGATAGTGGGTAGGTCCAATAGAGAATAAAGAGGGAGATCATTCCCATGATCAGGATCATAGACAAACCCTATGATTAGTCATCATCAGCAAACTCATAAGATCCTGCTAGAGAATACGGAGAGTTGGGACCCTCATTATCAAGTTATTCTTCATCTGTGTGATCCATATATAAAGCAGAAGGAATCCATAAAAGTTGTCCATGTGGAGTAGGTGGAAAGAGAGCTTGATGGGATATAGTCATCCTTTGCCATAATGAAGCAACTAGAACATCTGGATGGAATGATGCATGGAGATTTTGTTGATGATTATGGACAACATGTAACTCAAAATTTATGTCAAAAGGAATTCGTAAAGCAATGAAAATATTCTTGAGCTGTGTAGGATGGATTTTGACATCAGGACTATGAGAAGGAATAGTAGGCATGATATAATAAAGGAATTTATAAAGATAATCTAGAATTTCACCTTATTCCCAAAAAATTTCAAGTCCTGGATTAAACTGTGGCCAAAAAGTAGACCATTGAAAATGAATTGTAGTATTCTATTGATAGGGTAATCTTTTGAGAAGATTATTTTTTCCAGTGAGTTCAAGATTATCTCCTTCCCTATACAAAATAATTATATGACATTTATTTCTTTCTTCCATACCTATAAAATGTGAGCTCCAGGCAAGATTCATACCATTGAAACAATCTGCAACTTCATAAGACTGAGTTTGAAGAAACATAACTTCATTTTGAAGCTAGTTTGGAATGGATGGTGTTGATCTCCACAGATGTTCATGAAACTCATCTCTAATTTCAGTAGTGACCACCATGATTGAATTCTTTGAATCTGAATGATATTCATGAGTAATAAAATCTACAAGACAATTTTTCTTTCCCTGGATATGTTCTACTGAGAAATCAAAATCAGCAAGATATGTAGCCCAACAAATCAAGTGACTTATTGATCCTTTTTTGAGATTATCTACAGAGTTAAGAATACTCATGAAATTTTTCAAGTCTGATCTAACAATAAACTTTTTAGATCTGACAAAGAACATAAAATCTTGGATGGCCTTAATGACTGCTAAGATCTCTTTATGAGTTGAATGATAATTGACTTGAGTATTTTTAAAATTCCCTAAAGAAAAATTACAGTGTTTTTCAGTACCATCAGACAATATTTCTTTTAATACATCTCCCCAATATAATTTAGACACATCAATTTCAATAATCTTTATGCCATTACCTGAAAGCTAAAGAGGAGGAAGATCTACACATTTCTGTTTAATTCTTTGAACTGCCTGTGTCATTTCCTTGTTCCATGCAGGAGGATTCTTAGACAACCTTTTATTTAACATAATTTTATCCTGAGAAATATTATAATAATGACCTGCAATATAATTTACAGAACTAAGAAATCTTTGCAATATTTTCTTATTTGATAATATATCAGAAAAATTCTAAATATTTTTCAAGACATGGTCTTGAATAGCTACTTCTCCTGACTTGATAATTAAACCAAGAAATTCAATTTCATCCTTGAAGGTTACCATTTTCTTGGTAGATAGGACTAAACCATTACCATACACAATCATATAAAACTATTCCAGATGCTCTATATGCTATTTAGGATTTTTATTGAAAATCAAGATATCATTTATATATACAATTATAAAGTTTTTGTAAGCAGAAAAAATTTGATTCATCATTTCTTGAAAAATGCTGGGAGCAGTTTTAAAACAAAATGGAAGAACATTCCATTCATACTGACCAAAAGGAGTCACACAAGCTATTTTATATCTGTCTAATTCTGCTACATGAATTTGCCAAAAACTAGATTTTAAATCAAACTTATTGTATATCTTACTACTAGTAATCCTTTGTAGAATTTCATCCTTTGATGGAATAGGATGTTGAATTGGCACTACATACTTGTTTAGAGGAATATAATTAATTACTAATCTTTTCTATCCTCTTACCTGCTCACTTCTCTTATTCACATAGAATGCTTCACAACCCCATAGGCTTTTAGAATCCTGGATCAATCCTTGTTCTTTTAACTGATGGATTTCCTGAAAAAATTCTTCTCTAAGAGATGGAGACATTCTTGAATGGTGTGCCTTAAAATGAGGTTCAACCTATTTGCCATTTTTATTAGTAATAAGCTTAAGCTCAATATGACAAACATGAGTTTTCCTATGTTGAAAAGCCAAAGGATTTTTTAAACAATAGTCTTGCAAAATCTTTACAAGGACAGGCTCTATTTCAGATTGATAGAGATTAATTTTTTGAAACAACCACTAGTTACTCGCTGATTTCTTTACTTTTCCTTTCAATGGAATTCTACACTCATATCTACTCTTTTTATACAGAGAATACTTTTGTGCCAGGATGATCTCATGAGGCTGAATGGTGATCGAATAGAAATTGGATAAATTATCTGATCCTAGCATCATATCAAACATTGGAAATTCATGTTGTACAACTTTAAACTCATATACTGCATCTCTTAAGACAATAGGAACTTTGACAGAAAGTTCAGAGATAACTGTCTTAGTGTTGAAAGTGAGTTTATGAAAATATGAATGCCACTATCCTAAGGAATAGAGTGATATCTTACTAGAGAAATATATGCACCAGTATCTAACAACACATCTAAATTTAAGGCTTTAAAACCATTCCACTTAATACTTAATTCACACATTGGATTATTAGTAACATGTACTGAAACCTTATGAATACTATTATCCATAATATGCAGACTGAACATCAGGATAATATGCAGACTGAACATCAGGAATGTAAGGAGCTTTTTTGAAGTAGGTTTTGAAATTTTTAGTGAGAACTATTTTGATAACAACTCTTTCTGCAATTGCTATTGCAACACATGCATATAATATCTTTTTTCTGTGTTAGCAAGTTGTTGCTGAAGTAATATTCTTTCAGATATCATATTAGCAGGAGTGTTCTGATACTTTTATTTTAAATGTTGTAATTGGTGAGTTAAACTAAGAGTATCAATAAAATGAATTGACATCATATTTATCTAAAATCCTATTTCAGAATCATAATTTGATGATTCAAAATCTAAACTGACATCTTCAAGATTCATATTTATCTAATTTTCTTCTAAATTTGAAGATGATTCTAACTCCCAAGGAATATCTGACTCATACTGAATCTCATCATCAGAAATCAAAACATACTCATTTTCATCTAAATTATAACTTTGAAGAAAATTAACCTTTTTGGAATTCTTCCCTTTGCTTTTCGGAGGACACTTATTAGCATAGTGATTTCCATTATAGAGAAAACATTTTGCAGAGGCTTTCTGAAATCCATGCTTCTTTTTTCTAAATATCTTTTTCTTTTTATATGGATGTCCTTCGAACTTTCTTTGCTTATACCAATTATATTTCTGACTTGGAATTGAACACTTACAAACATGTCTTTTTTCTTCTTTTTCTGATATTTCCTATACTTGTTCACATCCACACATCCAAAATTATCACTAAGAGAATTGCAAAACTTCAAACCAAGTTGCTTATGGAACATCATGGTTTCCTTATGAGCTTTTCTCTTTGTACACAAATTCTCATTGATAGCTATGATATTCTAATTTATACGACCAAAAGACATAGTGGCTAAATCATTACCCATAACAACTTTATACTTATCAGCAAAATATATTGGAAAAGATTATATGTATCTAATCTTATATGTGGGATTGAACATTTCTCTTGAAGCATATAACATATTTTCCATATGACACATATACTCATCAATTCATGTCATGTCACAAAGCTGAGCTCTGAAGAACTTGGATTTATTTGATTCTTTTTTATTATCTATCATTCCAACAAATTTTGAATATAAGGCTTGACATAAAGCAGGGACTAGTTCTGAATGGTGCGTGATAGCAATTTGAAATTGTGCATCACAAGCATCCCACCAATCTTTTATATTACCTATGAATCCATTGACTATTTGTTGGGTGACAGTAGTAGGGTCTTTCTTGAGCCCAAACATCTGAACACTCGCCCATGAGAGCATTGCATGTATCATTTCCTTTCTTCTAGCAGGAGATTCACAATTGAACTTCCAAAAGAATGGTTAGAGATTTAATGTTCTAATCTGACCTTCTAAAGGAGGTCTAGAAGATTCACCTTCTTCAAAATAACTATGTTTTTCAACTTCTTCTATTTTTTCCATGCCTATCTGAAAGGCTTTATCAACTAAACTTTCTTCTTTCTGTATCTAAGGCACATTAGACCAACTGAGGGGATCTAAAATAGAAGCTGAGGTGACTAGATTTCCTAGAGGATTCTTGGTTGTATTATTAGACATCTTTTGAAGAATATCTGGGAGAAGATCAGTATGATGTTGCTGATTCACAACTTCTCTAGTAAGACTATCAATACTGGCAGAGATTTCAAAAGAATTTTCCTAAACTTTATCTTCAACAGATGAAATTTTAGACTTTACTTCATCTTGTCTTTGAGCAATATTATTAGTATTTTGAACTATTTCATCAAGCTTTCTATTAGATTCAGACTATTGTTGTTTTATACCACTAACTTCTTGATCAATCTTTTAAACTACTTGATTCTTGTTAGTAGTACTATTTGCATCTAAAGCTTTAAGAGCTTTTGTAATATCTCCCTTCTGATACAATTCTATGCTTCGAAGCATAGTGGAGACTTGATCTAAGCATGACTAGATACTGGAAATCTTAGAGTTCAAACACTTGGTTGCAACATTTTTCCAGTTCATGACTCTAATTTTTGTATGTTGCTCAAGACTTTAATCTGAAGTTTTGACATAATACATATGTGCATGGGTTTTTCCATCTAGAGAGTATTGATTAAAGTCAGAGGATTTGGGAAATCCTTTCTCAGTGTAAGACTCATCTCCTAATGGAGTTTTCCATGTATTTCCTTCATCAGTTTGAGATGTTCCTTCCATATGGACCTTTTTAGCCTGAGACAATAACTGCTTATTTCTCTCAAAGAGCTTTTGAATTACTATGTCTCTTTGGGTCATATGGATGACAGAATGACTGGGCTTACTTAGGATATTCTTGCAGTCTAGACAATAATAAGAATCAACCTGAGGATCATGGATTTTATGGTTATGAGGACATGGAATAGGTAATGTAAGAGATGAGGATGAGGAAACACGATTATCAAATCTAATAATAGATTTATCTAGTAAATCTTTCATAGAGGTGGCCATGGATAATGATCTATGAGGTTACTAGATAAAATTAGTATCAACTACCCATTTATGAGGAAACTTTAATTCAGACCATGAAATTGCTTCTGCAGGAAGGATTTGGCTATTGGGTGTTGCTCTACTCACCACGCTTTTGCCAGTCATAGGAGTATGTTTGACAGTTGGATACAGAGTATTAGTCAAATGATACATAATTTTATATTGAATGGACAGAGGACAAGAATCTTTGAGCATATGCAAACCAAATGTTTGCAAAAAGAGTTTAATGATCTTATTAAAGTTAGCTTCCTAGTGGATAGCAACAAGATAGTTTGGATAAATAGTAGTGTAAACATGACCAACATGCAGACCAATTTGTATGGCAAACTATAAACAAGAAGAAAATGACATATGTCTATTATCTAAGAGATAGGCAAGAACACTGACATTAATACCTTTACAAAACAAGGGATGAATACCAATGGATATGGCACCTATATGAAGAAATTTATACTTTTGTTTAGCACGAAGTTGAGCTATGGTTTTTTCATCAAGCATTTGCAAATAATATTTATCTTGATCAACAGTCTTAACTTGTAATACATTTTTAGAAATTCTAATAAAGGATTTTATGAACAATAGTCTTACAAAATCTTTGCAAATACAGGCTCTATTTCAAATTGACAGAGATTGATTTTCTGAAACAACCACTTGTTACTAGCTGATTTCTTTACTTTTCCTTTCAATGGAATTATACACTCATATCTACTCTTTTTATACAGAGAATACTTTTGTGCCAGGATGATCTCAATGGTGATCAGATAAAAACTAGATAAATTATCTAATCCTAACATCATATCGAACATTGGCATTTCATGCTGTATAACTTTAAACTCAGATACTGCATCTCTTATGACAATAGGAACTTTGGTAGAAAGTTTAGAGATAACTGTCTTAGTGTTTAAAGTGAGTCTATGAAAATATGAATGCCACATATCCTGAGGAATAGAATGGTATCAGAGCCAGAAGGGCTAGAAAAGGCATGAGATCCAAGTTAATTAAGTAGTATCATTTGTTGTTGATATTTAAAGATTTCAGTTAGGCTACACTATCATTGTAATATGTTTATATTCTATTTTATTGGTCTGGTATCATGTTCATTTTTTCTGCTAAAAGTAGGGAAGGGGCATGGTCCTGTTGAATCCGTGGGAAGGCATGTTTGTGGATTTGATTAAGTACCAAAGCTAAGAAGAACAATGGAAGCTCTAGATCAAATATCAGAAGCTAATCTAGGTACATCTAATGTCTGTACCTTATCTATAATTTCTTAGCACTCTATTAATGATGCTAAAGTAGAGATAGAAGAATCTAATCCCAGTCCGAGTTGGACTTTGCGTAGTCTTAAGCCTATCAATGTTTATGATAAGTTGTCTCCTTTTCATTTAGTTTCTAAATCCAACATTAGAATTTCTAAAAATGTATTACAAGTTAAGACTGTTGATCAAGATAAATATTATTTGCAAATGCTTGATGACAAAACCATAGCTCAACTTCGTGCTCAACAAAAGTATAAATTCCTTCATATAGGTGCTATATCCATTGGTATTCATCCCTTATTTCATAAAGGTCTTAATGTCAGTCTTCTTGCCTATCTCTTAGATAATAGACATATGTCATTTTCTACTTGTTTATAGTCTACCATACAAACTAGTCTGCATGTTGGTCCTGTTTACATTATTGTTTATCCAAGCTATTTTATTGCTATCCACCAAGAAGCTAACTTCAATAAGATATCTAAACTCTTTTTTCAAACATCTGGTTTGCATATTCTCAAAGGTTCTTGTCCTCTGGCCATCCAGTATAAAATTATGTATCATTTGACTAATACTCTATACCCAGCTATCAAACATACTCCTACACCTAGCAAAAGCATTGTGAGCAGAGCAACACCCAATAGCCAAATCCTTCCTATCAAAGCAATTTCATGGTCTGAATTAAAGTTTCCTCCTAAATGGGTAGTTGATACTGATTTTATCTAGCAACCTCGTAGATCTTTATCCATGGCCACCTCTGTGAAAGATTTACCTGATAAATTTGTTATTAGATTTGATAATCATGTTTCCTCATCCTCATCCCTTACATTACCTATTCCATGTCCTCATAACCAGAGAATCCATGATCCTTAGGTTGATTCTTATTATTCTCTAGACTACAAGAATATCCTAAGTAAGCCCAGTCATTCTATCATCCAATAACCTAGAGAGATGTAGTAATTCAGAAGCTCTTTGAGAGAAATAAGCAGTTATTGTCTCAGGTTAAAAAGGTCCATATGGAAGGAACATCTCAAACTGATGAAGGACATACATGGAAGGCTCCATTAGGAGATGGTTCTTACACTGAGAAAGGATTTCCCAAATCCTATGACTTTAATCAATACTCTCGAGATGGTAAAACCCATGCACAGATGTATTATGTCAGAACTTTAGATAAAAATCTTGAGCAACCTACTGAAATTAGACTCATGAACTCGAATAATGTTGCAACCAAGTGTTTGAACTCTAAGATTTCCAGTATCTAGTCAAGCTTAGATCAAGACTCCACTATGCTCCAAAGTATAGAATTGTATCAGAAGGGAGATATTACTAAAGCTATTAAAGCTTTAGATGCAAATAGTACTACTAAAAAGAATAAAGTAGTTCAAAAGATTGATCATGAAGTTAGTGGTATAGAATAGCAATAGTCTGAAGCATGTTTGTGGATCCAATTAAGTACCGAAGCTAAGCAGAATGATGGAAGCTCTAGATCCAATATCAAAAGCTAATCTAGGTACATTTGATATCTGTACCTTATCTAAAATTTCTCAGCACTCTATTAATGATGCTATAGTAGAGATAGAAGAATCTAATCCCAGTTTGGGTTGGACTTTGCCTAGTCTTAAGCATAACAATGCTTATGATAAGTTGTCTCCTTTTCATTTAGTTGCTAAATCCAACATTAGAATTTTTGAAAATGTATTACAAGTTAAGACTACTGATCAAGATAAATATTATTTAGAAATGCTTGATGACAAAACCATAGCTCAACTTCATGCTTAGAAAAGTATAAATTCCTTCATATAGGTGTTATATCCATTGGTATTCATCCCTTGTTTCATAAAGGTCTTAATGTCAGTCTTCTTGCCTGTCTCTTAGATAATAGACATATGTCATTTTCTTCCTGTTTATAGTTTGCCATACAAACTAGTCTGCATGTTGGTCATGTTTACACTATTTTTTATCCAAGCTATCATGTTGTTATCCACCATGAAGCTAACTTTAATAAGATCTTTAAACTCTTTTTTCAAACATCTGGTTTGCATATGCTTGAAGTTTCTTGTCCTTTAGCCATCCGATATAAAATTATGTATCATTTGACTAATACTCTGTACCCAACTATCAAACGTACTCCTACACCTAGCAAAAGCATGTGAGCAGAGCAACACCCAATAGCCAAATCCTTCTTGCAAAAGCAATTTCATGGTCTGAATTAAAGTTTCCTCATAAATGGGTAGTTGATACTGATTTTATCTAGCAACCTCGTAGATCTTTATCCATGGCCACCTCTATGAAAGATTTACTTGATAAATATGTTATTAGATTTGATAATCCTATTTCCTCATCCTCATCCCTTTCATTACCTATTCCATGTCCTCATAACTAGAGAATCCATGATCCTTAGGTTGATTCTTATTATTGTTTAGACTGCAAGAATATCCTAAGTAAGCCTAGTCATTCTATCATCCAATGACCCAGAGAGACATAGTAATTCAAAAGCTCTTTGAGAGAAATAAGTAGTTATTGTCTCAGGCTAAAAAGGTCCATATGGAAGGAACATCTCAAACTGATGAAGGACATACATGGAAGACTCCATTAGGAGATGGGTCTTACACTGAGAAAGGATTTCCCAAATCCTTTGACTTTAATCAATACTCTCTAGATGGTAAAACCCCTACATAGATGTATTATGTCAGAACTTTAGATAAAAGTCTTGAGCAACCTACTGAAATTAGACTCATGAACTCGAATAATGTTGCAACCAAGTGTTTAAACTCTAGGATTTCTAGTATCCAATCAAGCTTAGATCAAGTCTCCACTATGCTCCAAAGTATAGAATTGTATCAGAAGGGAGATATTACTAAATCTCTTAAAGCTTTAGATGTAAATAGTACTACTAACAAGAATCAAGTAGTTCAAAAGATTGATCAAGAAGTTAGTGGTATAAAACAGCAATAGTCTGAAGCGTGTTTGTGGATCCGATTAAGTATCGAAGCTAAGTAGAACAATGGAAGCTCTAGATCAAATATCAGAAGCTAATCTAGGTACATTTGATATCTGTACCTTATCTAAAATTTCTCAGCACTCTGTTAATGATGATACAGTCGAGATAGAAGAATCTAATCCCAGTCTGAGTTGGACTTTGCCTAGTCTTAAGCCTACCGATGCTTATGATAAGTTGTCTCTTTTTCATTTAGTTGTTAAATCCAACATTAAAATTTCTAAAAATGTATTACAAGTTAAGACTGCTGATCAAGATAAATATTATTTGCAAATGCTTGATGAAAAAGCCATAGCTCAGTCGGCTTAAGTCCCAAGTCTTGAGTTCTAAGTCTAAAGTCCTGACTCTGAGTGTAATTTCTATTTTTATATAAATAAAGAGTTTGAGTTTTAGCATTGTAAGTTTGATTTAAAATATGGTTTTTGGTAAATTCAAGTAGCAGAATCAGATAGATATAAAATAGCTTTTGTGACTCCTTTTGGTCAGTATGAATGGAATGTTCTTCCATTTGGTCTAAAAACTGCTCCCAGCATTTTTCAAGAAATGATGAATCAGATTTTTTCTACTTACAACAAGTTTATAATTGTATATATAGATGATATCTTGATTTTTAGTAAAAATCCTAAAGAGCATATAGAGCATCTTGAATAGTTTTACAGGATTGTGTATGATAATGGTTTAGTCCTATCTGCCAAGAAAATGGTAACCTTCAAGGATGCAATTGAATTTCTTGGTGTAATTATCAAGTCAGGAGAAGCACCTATTCAAGACCATGTCTTGAAAAATATTTATATTTTTCCTAATATATTATCAGATAAGAAAATGTTGCAAAGATTTCTTGGTTGTGTAAATTATATTGCAGGTCATTATTATAATATTGCTCAAGATAGAATTTTATTAAATAAAAGGTTGTCTAAGAATCCTCCTGCATGGAACCAGGAAATGACACAGACGGTTCAAAGAATTAAATAGAAATGTGTAGAACTTCCTCCTCTTCAACTTTAGGTAATGGCATAAAGATTATTAAAAATGATGCCTCTAAATTATATTGGGGATTTGTATTAAAATAAATATTGTCTAATGGTACTGAAAAACCTTGCAAGTTTGCTTCAGGGAATCTTAAAAATGCTCAGGTCAATTATCATTCAACTCATAAAGAGATCTTAGCAGTCATTAATGCCATCCAAGCTTTTATGTTCTTTGTCAGATCTAAAAAGTTTATTGTTAGATCAGACTTGAAAAATTTCATGAGTATTCTTAACTCTGCAGATAATCTCAAAAAAGGATAAGTAAGTCGCTTTATTCGTTGGGCTACATATCTTGCTGATTTTGATTTCTCAGTAGAACATATCCAGGGAAAGAAAAAATGTCTTGTAGATTTTATGACTTGTGAATATCATTCAGATTCAAAGAATTCAGTCATGGTGGTCACTACTAAAATTAGAGATGAGTTTCATGAACATCTATGGAGATTAACACCATCCATTCCAAACCATCTTCAAAATGAAGTTATGTTTCCTAAAACTTAGTCTTATGATGCTGTAGATCATCTCAATGGTATGAATCTTGCCTGGACCTCACATTTTGTAGGTATAGAAAAAAGAAATAAATGTCATACAATTATTCTGTATAGGGAAGGAGATAATCCTGAACTCACTAGAAAAAGTAATCTTCTCAAAAGATTACCCTATCTACAGAATAATACATTTCATTTTCAATGGTCTACTTTCTGGCCAGAGATTAATCTAGGACTTGAAATTTTTTGGGAATCAGGTGAAATTATAGATTATATTTATGAATTCCTTGATTATATCATGCCTACTATTCCTTCTCATAGTCCTGATGTTAGAATCCATCCTACATAGCTCAAGAATATTTTCATTGCTTTATGAATTCCTTTTGACGTAAAGTTTGAGCTACACGTCATCCAGAATCATCAACAAAATCTCCATGCATCATTGCATCCAGATGTTCCAATTGCATACTTGTTTGGTCAGTGATAAGGCAAGTATGAGTGCTCTATATATCAAACACATCATGGTATAGAAGAAACTGAATCTGAGAAAGTTTTCATGACTTCTAAGAAGCAAGTTTAGAAGCATCAAATGAGTATTAAGGAGATCATGCAGGTTACACTATCAATCAGACCTAAAGAAGAGCTAAGAGAACCATTCAATGGTGTTTCAAGTGATTCACTTCAACTAACATGGGTCCCATGAGTGATAAGTGCTTTAAATCTCAACCAAGCTAAAACTCAAACTCTTTATTTATATAAAGATAGAAATTACACTCAGACTCAGGACTCCAGACTTAGAACTCAAGACTTAGGAATTAAGCTGACTTCAAATGCTGATACCTCATATGATCTCTTCTATATATAGGTGAAGAAATGAGAGATTAATGGATATCACAAAGTGGTGGCATGAACGGCTGAACCACAAGATGTGATTACAAAGTGGGTTATGGGACCACTATGCACTGACTAGAGAAAGACTAGACCTAAAGCTTGCCGACACGATTGAAAAGATATCGCCCTTAGATAGTGGGTAGGTCCACTAGAGAATAAAGAGGGATAATGTGCCCATGGTCATGATCATAGATAGACCCCATGATTAGTCATCATCAGTAAACTCATAGGATCCTGTTGGAGAATACGAAAAATTGGGACCCTCATTATCAAGTTGTTCTTTATCTGTGTGATCCATATATAAAGTAGAAGGAATCCATAAAAGTTGTCCACATAGAGTAGGTGGAAAGAGAGATTGATGGGATATAGTCATCCTTCACCATAATGAAGCAACTGGAACAATTAGATGCAATGATGCATGGAGATTTTGTTGATGATTTTGGATGACATGTAGCTCAAAGTTTACGTCAAAAGGAATTCGTAAAGCAATGAAAATATTCTTGAGATGTGTAGGATGGATTCTGACATTAGGACTATGAGAAGGAATAGTAGGCATGATATAATCAAGGAATTCATAAAGATAATATGGAATTTCACCTGATTCCTAAAAAATTTCAAGTCCTGGATTAAATTGTGGCCAAAAAGTAGACCATTGAAAATGAAATGTAGTATTCTGTCGATAGGGTAATCTTTTGAGAAGATTATTTTTTCCATTGAGTTAAGGACTATCTCCTTCCCTATAAAAAATAATTATATGACATTTATTTATTTCTTTCATACCTACAAAATGTGAGGTCCAAGCAAGATTCATACCATTGAGATGATCTGTAGCTTCATAAGACTGAGTTTTAAGAAACATAACTTCATTTCGAAGCTAGTTTGGAATGCATGGTGTTAATCTCCATAGATGTTCATGAAACTCATCTCTGATTTTAGTAGTGATCACCATGATTGAATTCTTTAAATCTAGATGATATTCATGAGTCATAAAATATGCAAGACAATTTTTCTTTCCCTGGATATGTTCTACTGAGAAATCAAAATCAGCAAGATATGTAGCCCAATGAATCAAGTGACTTACTGATCCTTTTTTGAGATTATCTGTAGAGTTAAGAATACTCAAGAATTTTTTCAAGTCTGATCTAATAATAAACTTTTCAGATCTGACAAAGAACATAAAAGCTAGGATGGCCTCAATGACTGCTAAGATCTCTTTATGAGTTGAATGATAATTGACCTGAGCATTTTTAAAATTCCCTGAAGCAAACCTACAAGGTTTTTTAGTACCATCAAACAATCTTTATGTTAATACAGCTCCCCAATATAATTGAGAGGCATCAATTTCAATAATCTTTATGCCATTACCTAGAAACTAAAGAGAAGGAAGATCTACACATTTCTATTTAATTCTTTGAATTGCTTGTGTCATTTTCTGGTTCCATGCAAGAGGATTCTTAGACAACCTTTTATTTAACAAAATTATATCCTGAGCAATATTGTAATAATGACCTGCAATATAATTTACACAACCTAGAAATCTTTGCAACATTTTCTTATCTAATAATATATCAGGAAAATTTTGAATATTTTTCAAGACATAGTCTTGAATAGCTACTTCTCCTGACTTGATAATTACACCAAGAAATTTAATTTGATCCTTGAAGGTAACCATTTTCTTGGCAAATAGGACTAAACCATTATCATCCACAATCCTGTAAAACTTTTCAAGATGCTCAATCTGCTTTTTAGGATTTTTACTGAAAATCAAGATATAATCTATATATACAATTATAAACTTGCTATAAGTAGAAAAAATCTGATTCATCATTTCTTGAAAAATGTTGGGAGTAGTTTTTAAACCAAATGGAAGAACATTCCATTCATACTGACCAAAAGGAGTCACAAAAGCTATTTTATATCTGTCTGATTCTGCTACCATAATTTGCCAAAAACCAAATTTTAAATCAAACTTATTGTAAATCTTGCTACCAGTAATCCTTTGTAGAGTTTCATCTTTTGATGGAATAGGATGTTGAATTGGCACTACATACTTGTTTAGAGGAATATAATTAATTACTAATCTTTTGTTTCCTCTTACCAAGTCATTTCTCTTATTCACATAGAATGCTTCACAACCCCATGGGCTTTTATAATCCCAGATCAATCCTTGTTCTTTTAACTGCTGGATTTCCTAAAAACATTCTTCTCTAAGAGATGGAGACATTCCTAAAGGGTGTGCCTTAAAATGAGGTTCAACCTATTTGCCATTTTTATCAGTAGTAAGCTTAAGCTCAATATGACAAACATGATTTTTCCTATGTTGAAAAGCCAAAGGATTTTCTGAACAATAGTTTTGCAAAATCTTTACAAGCACAGGCTCTATTTTAGATTGACAGAGATTGATTTTCTAAAACAACCACTGGTTACTAGCTGATTTCTTTAATTTTCCTTTCAATGGAATTCTACACTCATATCTACTCTTTTTATACAGTGAATACTTTTGTGCCAGGATAATCTCATGAGGGTAAATGGTGATTGGATAGAAACTGGATAAATTATCTGATCCTAGCATCATATTGAATATTGTAGTTTTATGTTGTATAACTTTAAACTCATATACTGCATCTCCTAAGACAATAGGAACTTTGGCAGAAAGTTTAGAGATAACTTAGTGTTGAAAGTGAGTCTATGAAAATATGAATGCCACATATCTTGAGGAATAGAGTCATATCTAGGTAGAGAAATATTTGCACTAGTATCTAACAACACATATAAATTGTAGGCTTTAAAACCATTCCGCTTAATACTTAATTCACACACTAGATTATTACTAACATGTACTGAAACCTTATGAATACTATTATCCATACTGTTTTCCATATCTGTAGATGTAGAAGTTTCTTTAGGATAACTATCAGCAAGATGAACCAACTCTTCTTCAAAGATTTGTTCTTTGTCAACTTCTTAAGCTTCTTCTTTCAACAATTGTTGAAGCTCATCCTGAGCTCTTGCAAGAAAAGTTTGCAATAAAGCCCTGCACTTAGTCCACCGTTGCCTTCTTTCATATGTATCAGGCTGATATGTAGGCTAAACATCAAGAATGTAAGGGGCTTTATCTGAAGTAGGTTTTGAGATTTTTAGTGAGAACTATTTTGATAACAGTTCTTTTTGTTGTTGTTGTTGTTGCAACACATGCATAGAATATCATTTGTTTGTGTTAGCAATCTATTGCTGAAGACACATTCTTTCAGATATCATATAAGCAAGAGTGTTCTAATACTTTTCTTTTAAATGTTGTAATTGCTAAGTTAAATTAAGAGTATCAAGAAAATGACTTGACATCATATTTATCTAAAATCCTATTTTAGAATCATTATCTGATGATTCAAAATCTAAACTGACATCTTCAAGATTCATATTTATCTAATTTTCTTCTAAATCTGAAGATGATTCTAATTCCCAAGGAATATTTGAATCATACTGAATCTCATCATCAGAAATCAAAACATACTCATTTTCATCTAAATTATAACTTTGAAGAAAATTAACTTTTTTGGAATTTTTCTCTTTGCTTTTTTGAGGACACTTATTAGCATAGTGATTTCCATTATAGAGAAAACATTTTGCAGAGGCTTTCTGAAATCCATGCTAATTTTTTTTAAATATCTTTTTCTTTTTATATGAACATCCTTTAAACTTTCTTTGTTTATACCAATTATAATTCTAACTTGGAACTGAACACTTACACACATGTCTTTTTTCTTTTTTCTTCTTTTTCTGATATTTTCTATACTGGTTCACATCCACACATCCAAAATTATCACTAAGAGAATTTCAAAACTTCAAACCAAGTTGCTTATGGAACATCATGGTTTCCTTATGAGCTTTTCTCTCTATACACAACTTCTTATTAATAGCTTTGATGTTCTGATTTATACGACCAAAAGACATAGTGGCTAAATAATTACCCATACCAGCTTTATACTTATCAACAAAATATTGTGGAAAAGATTCTATGTATCTAATCTTATATGCGAGATTGAACATTTCTCCTGAAGGATATAATAAATTTTCCATATGACACATATACTCATCAATTCGTGTCATGTCACAAAGCTGAGCTCTGAGGAACTTGGATTTATTTGATTCTTTCTCTTTATCTATCATTACAACAAATTCTAAATATAAGGCTTGACATAAAGCAGGGACTGGTTCTGAATGGTGTGTGATATCAATTTGGAATTTTACATCACAAACATCCCACCAATATTTTATATTGCCTATGAATCCATTGACTATTTTTTGGGTGACAGTAGTAGGGTCTTTCTTGAGCCCAAACATTTGAACACTCACCCAAGAGAGCATTGCATGTATCATTTCCTTTCTCCTAGCAGGAGATTCACAATTGAACTTACAAAAGAATGGTTGGAGATTTAATGTTCTAATCTAACCTTCTAAAGGAGGTCTAGATGATTCACCTTCAAAATAACTATGTTTTTCAACTTCTATTTTTGCCATGCCTATCTGAAAGGCTTTATCAACTAAACTTTCTTCTTCAATTTTCTTATTAGTTTTATCTTTAAGAATATCTTCTTTCTTTATCTTAGCCTCATTAGACCAGCTGAGGGGATCTGAAATAGAAGTTGAGGCAACCAGATTTCCTAGAGGATTCTGGGTTGTATTATCAGACATCTTTTGAAGAATATCTAGGAGTAGAGCAGTATGATGCTGCTGATTCACAACTTCTCTAGTAAGACTATCAATACTGGCAAAGGTTTCAAAAGAAATTTCCTTAACTTTATCTTCAACAGATGAAATTCTAGACTTTACTTCATCTTATCTTTGAGCAATATTATTAGTATTGTGAACTATTTCATCAAGCTTTATATTAGCTTCAAACTTTTGCTGTTTTATACCACTAACTTCTTGATCAATCTTTTGAACTACTTGATTCTTGTTAGTATTATTATTTGCATCTAAAGCTTTAAGAGGTTTAGTAATATCTCCCTTTCTGATACAATTCTATACTTCTGAGCATAGCGGAGAATTGATCTAAGTTTGATTGGATACTAGAAATCTTAGAGTTCAAACACTTGGTTTCAACATTATTCCAGTTCATGAGTCTAATTTTAGTAGGTTTCTCAAGACTTTTATCTGAAGTTCTGACATAATACATCTATGCACGGGTTTTACCATCTGGAGAGTATTGATTAAAGTTAAAGGATTTGGGAAATCCTTTCTCAATGTAAGACTCATCTCCTAATGGCATCTTCCATGTATGTCCTTCATCAGTTTGAGATCTTCCTTCCATATGACCCAGAGAGACATAGTAATTCAAAAGCTCTTTGAGAGAAATAAGTAGTTATTGTCTCAGGCTAAAGGGGGTATCTTATCGGCTGTGTTAGCAAGCTTTAGGTCTAGTCTTTCTTTAGTCAGTGTGTAGTGGGCCCATAACCCTCTTTGTAATCGCATCTTGTGTTTCAGTCGTTGATGCCACCACTTTGTGATATCTATTGATCTCTCATTTCTTCACCTATAAATAGAAGAGATCATATGAGGTATCAGTATTTGAAGTCAGTTTAAGTCCTAAGTATTGAGTTCTAAGTAT
>JARHVA010000327.1:4395000-4597500 GCA_037957365.1 Torreya grandis
CTAATTACTTTCTATATTCATAATATGTTGTGTTTTCCTAATATTAGAGATTAGTGATATATAATGTAATATGATTTATTTATTATTATCATGCTTAGAGTATTTTTATTATCTATATTTATATTCTCATGGTGTAATCTAATTATTATTTATGTTTATGTTTAAAACAAAAATCATGCACTTTTAGGTAGATCCCAGTTCGGATGTTACATGTGGTATCAAAGCTATGATGAAATCTAGGACGTAATGAGTTAACTAACATTTTAATATCCTTATATTGATATAAATAAGGATGGTGAAAGATAGAGGTTTTAGATAGGTCCTTCAAATGCTAATGACAATAACCCTCTATTTGATCCTAGCTGATTCGCCATTGAACAGTCAACAAAGATGGACCAAATTATCATAGCCATGAATGAGACTAGGGATTAGATTATATTTATGGAATAGGTGGTTCATGGCCATGAAGAAGAAGAACATCAATACATACATAAAGAGAATCATATTGAGAATAAAAATCCTTAATATGCAGAGCTTATGTAGATGTGGAGTTGGCTAGAGACATGAAGAAGGTGAACCCACCTAAGTTTGATGGGACTATTATGGGTGATGGAGATGGGGCATGAATAACTGAGATGGAGAAGTATTTTGAGATTCAAAATTATTATGATGTAACTATTGTAGCATCAATTTTTACCCTTAGAGAGGGTTCTTTAGGCTCTTTCATATTGAGCTACACTATTGCTCAAGTTGTGGGTCACTTATGGTGGGGTTGGGCATATGAATAAGGTTGACTTCCTCTTGATGGATCACCTATATTAATGTTTTTACTTAAAAAAAGGGTTAGAGAAGGAGTAAATGGTCATTAATAAGTATAAAAATGTGATTCAACAAATTTAAATGAGAACTTAGATAAACATGAAGTAAACAATAAGGAAACATAAGATAATTCTAGGTTACACAATCTCACAAAACCTAGCTAGTTGTACAAGTGTTTCATAAACTAGGTTAAAGAAGTAATGAATTAAGGCAAATAGGATTTCTAATACTCACTGAGAGCTTGCATTAATGATAGAAATAACACTAACTTAGACCTATAACTAACTTGAAGACACCTAGAAATGAGCAAGAAATAAGGACAATGGGCATGGAAGATTATCCTTCACAATGACATTATGCACAATATTTGATACACACAATTCAGAGGGGAGAGATAGGCAAAGAAAGTATTTATTTATTCAATAGGTCTTTCATAAAAATTTTGATAGGGTCTGGCCTTATAAAATGAGAGTATCTAATATTATAGAAGTTAGAGAAATTCTTATCAGAAGTGAGAGAGAGAGATTACAAATGGGAAAGAATGGGAGATATAGAGAAAGGGAAAAGAGAGAGGGGATACCACACATTTAAAAATAATTAAATGAGATGACACAATATTTTATTTAATACTGCACCATTTTTTGATCAAATTATGGTTAATATATCATAGACAAACTAGCCTTCATTTGATCCAATAGTCCCTGATTCTTCTCATTGGATGAGAAGAATGCACTAGGAGACAAGAAAGTGTCTTAGGATGATGAGTCATTATACTACCATGAAAAAAACCCCTTAGTCACCTTGAAAATATATTAAATTCTCTAACTTATTTCTTTAATCACCAGATCTCCATTTTGGGACTCTATACCATCTTCCACTTGACTTGTTCATGAGGACAAAATCCTCATATCTTGAATGTAGGTACTTATTTTTTGAGGCTATAACTATGTCAAAGGATGAGGCACCTTCTCATAATTAATCATAAACCTACCCCTATTTCAAATCTGAGCATAAGTCTTACTATATATTGAAAACCAATCTAATTTATTAGTTTTTATATAGTTATATCCATAAAGATATTATAAATTGCATAACATCATCCTTGAACCATATTAGGTCTAAATAGACATATTCTTCCTCAAAAATTTATGGAATCTAAGGACTTATTGTATGTGATGTTAAAAAAACAATAAAACTAAGTCCACATGTTTTACATCCTCCAACAAAGGCCTCAAATTCTATTTGATGGTGTCCTTTGAAATATTTTCCCTATTTCAACTTGAGTCAAATTCAACCTCTATTTGAAGTACTTGTATTTTGAATTTTAAAAACAACCATCAATCTTGATCTAGGCCTTCTCAAATTATGCCATCTATCATCGTTTCATTCATTATTAGGATCATAATATCATATCTTTAATTCCTTAACCTCATGTGTACCATAGATCTACCTTTGTATGAATGAATGCGAGCCATAGATCTGCTAGTAGTCTAATGTAGTTGAGACACTTATCACATGTGTATTTAATCTTAAGATCCACTAACCTTTTGACCCATTAATCATCATTGATCTAATTTATACAAGTTAACACACTTCATAATCTACCTAGAACCATTGGATTTATTAGTCACCATGCACTATTGATCTTCATTTAGGTACCCAAGATCTTGACATTTTTCATCAATGCATTTGTGCTAACTTTTTCACTTGATGTTCACTGTTGATCTTTGATGCATGATCAAATGTGTATCATTAGATCTTTGGGACCCACTAGCCTTACTTGTCATTACATGCCATTATATTTGATCTTAGCTTTCAATATTTAGACACTTGTCAGCCACACATTTATCTTTGGAACATTTGAATTTAAATGACTATTTCACAAAGCTTAAACTTGACATTCACATGCATGTTTTACTCTACAAGTCTAACTTTAAAATCTTATATATTAAGATAAATAATTAATCAAGATAAAAAAATTTAAGGGACCTTATTAGCATGAAAAAAATCATGTCTCTATGGTCTTTTGGCCTTGACCAATTCCCTAAATGTATTTATTAAATGTGTAACCAGATTCACCTTTTTGTCCCTACGTGATGTGCTCACGATTGTCTAGTTATTTTGGACTTGTGTAAGAAATTATTTTACCTTTATAAGGATACAATTAACTTATAATACTTTTTGTAATCTATTTCATTCCCTTGAATTCTTGAAAAACCATGAGACCCTACTGGTCTTTTTCATTTTTTAATCTTATACCTGTTTCCAAGATTACTTCCTAGAGATCAACAAATTATACTTTAAGATTGCTTAAGTGTTTCAAAAGATTTGTAAGAAATATGAGATCTTCTTCTAATTTTGGTCCACTTATTCCATCCAAAACTCTTCTCATCTATTCAAACCATTTCTAGGCAAAATGTTCTTATGGGCCAAATTTGGCCAACATTTTTGGTGATATTCTCTAGTTGTATGCCTACTATGCAAAGACTAATAGCCTTGAACTGATCCATTTGGTACATGTAGTCATAGTCTTTTATCTCAACTTATGTGAGACTAACTCAATGCTTACCCTTTCTAAAACTTCCTCTTGAAGCAAGAAGGAACAAATGATCAAAATAAACAACTATGCCCAAGGCACTTATTGAAAGGGAAACACAAAATTGAAATGAAATGTGCTCAAGGCACTTAGAGGAAATCATATAAAACTACTCTAATATGTTATACTATCATATAATAGTTGAAAAATATTTTAATAACAATTCTTTAAATGAATGACACTGACTAGGATGGGTAATATCTCTCTATCTAGTTGGGTAAGCTAAAAAGCATTATGTTATTTAAATCTATAGATCAAATAAGAACCACTTCAAAAGCTATAAAACTTGGTATGGTTGACTAGTTTGGACTTATTTGAGTCCAATTTGAAGACTAGGTCCTCTTCCTTAAAGTCCCTTATTATGGCTCTCTTGTCAAAAGCTTTCTTGACTTGAGCTTGATGTGACTCTAATGTCTTCATTACAAGGTCCCTAGTTTCTTCAAGATCTATGAGCTTTGTCATCATCACATTCATAAGCTCACTCTTCATCAACTCAAGATGATGGGATAACTCCAATGTAGATAGTTCAAGATAAATGGGAAATTTGACTTCCCTTCTGTATATAAGGACATATGGAGAATTACCAATGGTAGTTTTGGGAGTCAATATATCATCCCATAAGGTTATCCTTAGCTTTTTATGTCACACTCTTTGATGCTCTTTCATGGTCCTCTTGATAATCCTTATCAAGTTTTTTTTTTTGGACTCTACCATTCCATTGCCTCGGGGCTATTAATTGAAGTATGTGTTGAGGTCAATGCCTAGCTTAAGTGCCCATTCACTTATCTTCATGCCCATAAATGCTAAGGAATTATATAAAATTATAGTATCTGGGACACCAAATCTAGTCACTATGTTTTCATAGAAGTCTAATACTATTATTTCATTGGTTTATTTCAAGGTAATTGATTCCACCCACCTAGTGAAGTAGTCAATTGTACTGAATACCCATTTATGTCCTATAATTGAAGGTGGATTTATCATTCCTATGAAGTCCAACCTCTATTGTATGAAGTGTTTCTCCACCTAGATTAGTTTGAGTGGAAGAGCTACTAATATTTGTTTTCCTATAAATAGAGCACACTTTTAACATTTCTTGACCCATGCATAGCCATCCTTGAAAAGGCTAGGCTAGTAATAATGATCCCTCACTATTTTTGTTTTTGTTGTTGTTTTTCTTAGAAAAAATGGCCTCCTGTAGGTCCATCATGAAACTGATCTAAGAGCTTTGTCACTTGATTTTCATCAATGCACCTAAGAGGTAACCCACTGAGGTCATTTATAAAAATAACACCATCAAATAATGCATAAGGTATGGACTAAAGCATAAAATACCTTATTTTTACTCTATCCAAACCTTGGGGGTATTCTCCTATCATAAATAAATGTCATACATTGAAGCTAGCTAGTATGAAGTGGAGGTGCATCTATTTGTGAGTTTTTTTGTATCACCAAAATAACTTCTTTATCTTCTTGAAGGACATCCACCATATACTCATAAAAGTCTTTACCTCTTATCAGCATGGTGACTTTGATTTCCACATCATACTCCATGACCTTGGTAATCCAACCTAATCTTTTCTCATTCAAATCCTTGTTGAGGAGAAAATCCATCACTCTAGGATGAGACACCATAAGATGAACCTTACTATTGGAAAGCAATGGGTTAAACTTTTTGAGGCTCCTTAAAGTTACAAAAACTTGATTTTATAGAAAAGTGTACCTCACCTCATATCCTTCTATACCTTTACTAAAATGGCAATTAGTTACTCAGGTCCTTCACCATTCTTCTGCATCAATATAGATGATATGTTGTCAATATTGGCAAAGGTGTACAATATGAAATCCTTTGAGAAATCAAGATTCATGATTGAGGTTGCTTGGGTAATGGCTTTCTTGATGGCCTCAAATGCTACCTTACCTTCATTTGACCAAGAAAATATTTGGCTCTTCTTTAACATGGTAGTGATGAGTTTGACCAAGTTTTCAAAACTAGTTATAAACCTTCTCAAAAGCTTTATTTTTCTAAGGAAGCTCTAGATTCCTTTCTTATGCTTGGGTAAAGATAAGGCCAAGATGTCACTTATTCTATTAAGGTCAATTAATAGTCCTTAATTTGAAATAATTTGACCCAAATTTTTTCCTTCATGAATAATAAATACACATTTCTTGGGATTTAAAGATATCCTATACTCTCTACATCTTTGGAAGATTAACCTTAGATGGTCCATGTACTCACTAGTCTTCTTAGAGAAAAATATGGTTTCATCCAAGTAAACTAGCACCATCTGGTTTAGCAACCCTTATAAATACATATCCATGGCTCTTTTGAAAGTGGCCCCAACATTTTACAATCCAAAAGTCATCTTTTGGTAAGCATGGGTGCCCCACTTTGTGGTGAAAGTAGTATTATGTTAATCTTCCTCTCTTACCAGCACTTGGTTGTAACCTAAATACCCATCCAAATAGGAGAAACATTTTGAACTAATAACTATCTAAAGGAGTTACTCTATATATGGTAAGGGGTGGTGATATTTCAAAGAGATCCTATTCAAATCCCTAAAATCAAGACACAATCTAATTTCCCCACTCTTCTTCCTCATAGGTACCAAAGTGGCTACCCATGAGGAGTTATTAATAGGAAATATGATCTTAGATTCAATTAATTTGGTAAATTATTTCCTCATAAGATATTCATTTTTGGGTTTATATTATTTTTCTTCTTCCTAACAAGCTTGGCATTAGCCTCTAGTTTTATAATGTGTTAGTCAATCTTGGGATCAAAACCTCTTAGGTCACTATATTCCAAAGTAAATATGTCTACATATTCTTTATAAATTTTAGTGAAATCATGCTTTCAGATTTATTTATTACCTTTCAAAGCTTTAGGAGCTTGTCCTTAAAGATATGGAATATTTCATAGTTTTATTCACTTGTTAACATCATTACCTTATCTTTTATCACATGAAGCCCCTCATGGAAAAGGCCTTCAAGGGTGACAAGCCCTTTTGGAATCTTGTTAGATCTCAACTAAATAATTTTATCCTCATAATGATGTTGAATCTTTTCCTTGTTTTTAGAAAATTCTACTTCCTACTGAAAGAAACAAGCAATATGCTTATTATTTTCAAAGACCTAGCAATGAACTTCATTATCTGGCACTGATAGTCTCACTACTACTTTGACATGTAGTTGTACCTTGGTATTTTGTAACTCATTAGGGATATCAAATTGAGATCCCAAATATATCAACCCATCAACATGTCCATTTTGGTTCCTTGGAATTTCTTGGATGTTAACGGCATCAAAATCCTTAATTATGTCCCACACTCTATGTTTGTAATACTTTATCAAGGGATTCTTGGTGATATTCTAGTGATTTAACCTATTTGTGAATATTAGATTATTATTCCTAATTTAGTTAAAGGGTTTGAGTAGTAAAATTAGTGAATAAATATGAAATAATTAAGATATTGATTTATGTAAATTAGATTACAATTTTGACCTTTATAAAAATAGTAATAAGAGGTAGAAAACAAGACTTAGCTAAAAACTATCTGTAATGGTTGAGATAAAGCTTATAACTCACTATGCAAAATTGGGATACTATCATAAAATAGGATCTAACCTTCATTTTATGATTAGATAGGATCACCAAAAGTGGATAGGAGTAGCATCAGTATTGTAGTCCACATATTCTACTATTATCTAGGAGATCTGAGCTTTCAAGTTTTGTTCACTATGCATGTGTGACCCTATCTATGAAGTTTTAATAGTTGAAAGTTTGTAGAGATCCCTATAGAGAATATTTTCTCTTCAAACCCTATACTCCATTTTGCTTTGACCAATTTCAAGAAAGAGAGGGGAGGGTTAGCGTGTGTAAGATTTAGTGAACTTGTATCCACACCCCTTGTGTAGGCATGTTGTGTGTATATTAATACTCTAAAGAGGGATAAAGCCATATGTAGTTCTCCCACTTGATGTGATATATGTAATAGAGTGTATGAATATTCAAAATACTAAACTAGATTTTTTTGAGGTGGCTAGGGACTAGTGTAAGGATTTAAATAAGCTTTTAAGTGTATTGGTTGGTTGTATATAGAGAATAGGGAAGATTGCCTGAGTAGTATTTCTTGTATTCTTGTTTTCTTAGTGATAATTTCAAACCCTTTCCAAATGAAATTTGAATATGATTTTATAGGGATTTATTGGTCATGGGTTTAATTTTCTCATGTTAGGTCAACAAGAATAAGGATGGGGACCAAAAGGAAATAACTATTAGGGCCAAAAATGCACTTACATAAGAGCATCAAAAGTGGATAGGAGTGGCACTAGTGTTGTAGTCCAAGTGTGGTGCTATTATTCTAAGCTGATGGGGCTTAGGGGTGTAGATTATTAATGGAAAAAGAAGTTTAGTTGAGCTAAGATTAAGTTTGAAATGCTATGAATGACTGGGAATCAGTGAAAAGATACCTATGATGTTTATGAGAGCAAGAAAGAGGGACCTATGGTTTGGGTGTCATAAGCCACACTTAAGTTACCAATTTTTTCATTTTATAAGACTATATTTCACCCCCACCCTTTATTTTAGTGATAAATCAAAGCAAAATACTAGGATAAAGGAAAAATAGAAAGTGTACTTAAACTTACCTACAGGGGTGAAGCTCATGAAGTTGTGTGATGTTGGTTATGCATAAAGAGATCACATTGTGAATTATGAATATATTGTGATGCTAAGTGATGTTGAGTGATGTTGGATATGTGTTGAACCAAGATTAATATTGTGAATGGAGCTAAGTTCTCAAATCCTTAAGAGTGTCTCAAGAATGCAAAGGTTGGCATTTTGGATCCATCATTACACATTAAGTGAATCTATGTGATCATACATGTGTTAGTCAATGTTTAGATTGTGTGACCAATCCCTTTGAATAAGTGGCTCAAGAATATAAAGGCTAGCTAGTCCTTTGGATATATCATTGCCTCATGAAGTGAAGCTATGAACTAATACCAATATGAAATGTTTATTATATGAGATGGCTCTTGAAACCCATGAATGTACTTTGATTTGACAATGTTGGCATGAATATTTGAATGTATGCTAGAAATTGGGCCACTCTTGACCAATCTAAAATATGGAGATTAGGCTTATGAAAGCCACTCTAAAATTAGTGCACTAGGCTTATATGAAAGCCACTCCAAAATGTGGAAGTTATACTTGTATGAAATCCACTCCAAAATGATTCCAACCACTTGTAGATGGAAAAAAGCACATAACTATCAAGAATGCCTAGGTAATGTTGAAGTCAAAAAGAAACGAAAAAAAATGTGTCATGCACATTTCCCCTAATCATTGGTGTCTGAAATATGGATTTTGATAAGGAAGTTATACAAATTATCATATCTAAAATTGGAAGTGAGAGCCATCATAATTTTCATAATTCCCCTTATATCTAGATTCTTTGAGCAAAAGTGTACTAAAAACTATTGATTCTAAACTGGTCTAACTATGAAAAAGTATAGCTAAACCTACTTTTAATCTATTTCTAGAAAGTCTAGTTTTTATGTTATTTTGATAGAATTTCCAAAAATGGATAGTAGTTATATTGATGTTGTATTCCAATCTTAGAACTATTATCTTGGGCTAAATCTAATAACTATTATGACATTTTCACTATCTACCTGGTCTAGTCTGACTAATTTGATGTCTAGTTATTGTTTTGGGTGTGCTAAAAGCTAGATTTTGACTATTAGGAGCTTTGATCTCTATGACAAAATCCCTGTTTATTTTCCCTTCTTCTAAGGGTAGGAATGAAGACCCTGTAATTATTTCCCTCAAAAGAAAGAGCCCTAAAAGTGTATTATGCTAAAAAGATACATGATATAGTAATTATAATTCATAAGATATCTCAAGATATAACATGTTTTGTAATGAGGGATTGTTAGATCAATAGGGGTATGTCTAGATAGATATAATAATGTAATAGTATGTGCAATATACTAAACTAGAATTGGAAGTGTTAGTTGTCAGAGAGGGATGAAGCATGATGTCCATTATGGCATCTACAAAATCAAGATAATGCATGATGTGGGTCATGGAATTACAAAAAATGAGAAGAAAAAAAGAAACAACCAAACAAGGCAAGAAGTAAGAAGTGTCCAAGATTGTCCAAGGAGCCAAGTAAACTAGGGACATGGGCACATGTCACTCAAATTAGAAAATAAGCATACAAGGCATGATCAAATGCCACATACACATACAATTAAAACAAGCAAGGTTGGCATGAAATCCGCAATCACATAGAAGAGTACATGCAAAGGACATTGGCAAATGTCCTAAGGCACACATATGAATAGAAGCAAGGGATATTGGCAAATGTCCTAAGGTACATACAAGAGACAAAACTAGAACTAAGAAATGCAATCACATCTAGCTATGTAAATCATGAAAGGAAAGCATGTAAAAATTGGAAACACAATCGCATCTAGCTAATCAAATAAAAAAATTGAAAGTATGTAAGACATGTAGTATAATACTAGCTATATGGTAAGAAAATACACAAGTACTATATACTAGTGAATGTCGATAGAGTAATCTATGTAATCTAGTAAGTAATATACATCAACATGATAATGGAGAGTGTGTGGTGTAGGAATGACATCACTTGGACGGTGTATTCATGTAGGATATGCTCCCAATGGGTATATATATCGATATGTGTCTCAAATGTATGAAGTAGGATGCCCCCTTAATGGGTAGAGTGAAGAAATCAAGGATATGGATGTCATAATGAGTCTCATGAGAGACTACCTATCATGGTGTCTTATATCAAACAAAGGAATCATGCATGATTGTGAAGTATGAGGGAATGGTTGTGTATATGACTCTAAATATTTTGATTCATTATTGATATCTTGGAAATCATAATAACTTATATCATTCCACTCATCATTATCATCTTGATTTTAAACCAATGGATTGCTAGTTTTAAATTTTGTTGTATCTAGATCTTTTCCTTTAATAAATTGTATTTATTAATGATTTTCCTTAAGATGTTCAATAAATCCCAAACCTTGGTGACAAATATTATCAATTGCTAAAATAGGAGTAGTGATGGCTTAAGCCTACTTGCCCAACGCTTGACGTTGATAATCAAACTATTGTAGATATTTTGGACCAAACCCATATTGCCTTAAAAGTTGAGCTTCATTTTATAGAGGTATATTTGCATATTTTTTTTTCTTTACCCATGCATGTGGTATTTTTTGTTGCTCTGATTTTGCTTTTTGATCATTTTGTTGTTATGAGTTATAATTTGGTAAGTAATTTTATACTATTTCTAAATTTCACCCTTTGTGAATGTGTTTTTGTGTCACTGTGGAATGCTTGACTGATTTACGTTATATAGGGTCCTCATTAGAAATTATCTATTGTATATGCTTATTCAATTTTAAACATGAATATGTGTGATTCCCATGCATTCTATGATATGCACAATAATTTCTATATCTTCTTATAGATGTATAGGAGTTAGTTTGATCAACTTAGATTTAATCATTTCCCTTAGTACCTTACTTTAACTCTTAGTTGATCTTTGAATGCTTATTGAATCACTATTTATAGAGTTACTTTGTTGTGATTTTATGTTTTGATATGTAATACTGATTGCAACTAATTGACTAGGGGAAGGTGTATATACATGATTGGCACTAGGATGCCTTTAAAGCTTTTGTATTATAATTTGATTTTCTAATGTTATTATCTTGTCATGTAATAAATGATTTTGCATTTGTAAACCTAAAATTAACTTACTCATATCGGTGATTTGATCCCTTGGAGTCTCACAAGTGCAAGCCCTAGTTAGTTATGATTGAACATGTAGGCACAAATGTTGAAGAGGTTTTGAGGAAGCTATAGGATGAATGTATGTATTAGGAACAATAGTATGGGTTGCCTCACCTTTTGGAGGGGTGATAGAATGTACCTAGTTAGAGGGAAAGTATCTAACTCCCTCTTGGGAGAGAGGAGGAGAAGGAAATTGTTTCATGTGCATAAGATATGACATTAAAACTTGACAGGTAGTTGTTATCATATGCAATGGACCTCTAAGTATGTAAGGATTTTATTCTTTATCAAATTACACATAATAGAGAGATGGCATGTCAAAGAAGTCATTAGAGTTATAATTTGTATATCAATATGATTATAAAGAATATTCTACATGAGAGATAACAAACAAGGGATAGAGAGCACGAATTTTTTCATTAATGCATAAATAACTTTAACATGTGCTATGATATTTCTAATATGTTTAGCAAGATAAACTTGAAAATTTTTCCTTATGAGAGATACAAAGCAAGGGGTAGAGAGTATAAAATTGTGCATGAATGCATACATTTTTTTTCCATGTGCTATGAAATTTCTAATGTGTTTAGCAAGATAAACTTGAAATTTTTTCCATATGAGAGATACAAAGCAAGTAATGAAATCTTGTATTAAAGTCAAGTAAACATTACTTTGAAGGACAGGGATATTATTATTTTTAACAATAACTCTCTAGATATCATCCCATATTATGAAAAGTAAGCATGAAATGCAAATAATGAATATTTTTAATAACATATGGTAAACTTAATCATTCATGTACATGATAGGACTGAGTTTGATCTCATTTTTTGCTAAAAATGCGAAAAATATTTGAAAGTAATTGAGATCCATTTTTGAAATCTAATTTTAGATGTAAGGTGATACCTCAAGAAAAAAATAGGAGATAGTATATGTAGCTAGGGTTTTTAAACTGATTATTTTTAAATTTATTATGAAATTGTGAAATTTAAAGTGAATTTCTGAGTGAAATATGCAACTAAAAATTTAGAAAATTATTGGAAAATGCTTGATTGAATAGGACATAGTATGTGAAAATAAGGTTTTGAGAAAAATAATTTTTTGTTGAAATTACTATTGAATTCTAAAAATTAAATTAAATTATTGATTTAATTATGCAATTAAAAATTTAGAAAATTATAAGAAAAATATTAGAGAAATATCAGGACCTAGTATGGGCAACTAGGGTTTGAAAGAAATTTATTTTAAAATTATTCCAAAATTTTAAAATTTAATGATAATTTTTTTTGTATTATGTAGGTAAAAAATAGAGAAATATAGGAAAAATCAATAGGAATTTTAACCTAAGGTTTCTATAGTTTTTATGTGTAAATGAAGTAAGTTAAGTTCACTAAATGATTTAACCTATTTAATATTATTGGAGTATTATTCAAAATTTAGTTAAAGGGTCTGAGTAGTAAAATTAGTAAATAAATATGCAATAATTAATATACTAATTTGTGTAAATTAGATTGCAATTCTACCTGTTTTAAAAATAGTAAAAAGAGGTAGAAAATAAAACTTAGCTAAAAACTATCTGAAATGGCTAAGATAAAGCTTAGAACTTACTATGAAATACTCAGATACTATCATAAAATAGGATTTAACCTTAATTTTATAATTTGATAGGAGTGCCAAAAGTGGATAGGAGTGGCACTAGTGTTGTAGTCCACCTTTATCACTATTGTCCAAGAGATATGAGCTTTTTATGTTTTATTTGTTATGCTCATGTGACCATGGCTATGAATTTTTGGAAGATAAAAGTCTATAGAGATCCATATGGAGTATATTTTCTCTTTAAACCCTATACTCCATTATGCTTTGACCAATGTTTATAAAGAGAGGTTAGTGTCTGTAAGATTCACTAAACTTGTATCCACACCCCTTGTATGGGCATGCTACCTATATACCAATATTCTGAAGAGGGATCAAACCATATGTACTTCTCCCACTTGATGTGCTTTTTGAAATAGAGTTTATGTATATGAAAAATAAAAATCTAGATGTGATTAAGGTGGTTAGGAACTAGTGTAAGGATTTGAATAAGCTTGTAAGTGTATTGGCTAGCTATATGTAGATAATAGGGCAGATTGCCTAAGTAGTCTTGCTTGTATTCTTGCTTTCTTAGTGATAATTTCTAACCCTTTTTAAGTGATATTTGAATAGGTTTTATAGGGATTTATTGGTCATGGGTTGAATGTGCTTTCATTAGGCTACCAAGGAGACAGATGGGGAACTAAAAGGAACTAATAGTTGGGGCCAAAAATGCATTTGGATAAGAGCATTGAAAGTAGAGAAGAGTGGTACCAGTGCTATATTCTAAGTGTGGTGCTATTGTCCTAAGTTGATGGGGCTTAAGAGATAAATTATTCACGGAAAGAGTAGTCTATATGAGCTAGGATTGAATATATAAGGCTATAAATGAATGGGAATCAATGACAAGATGCCTATTAGGGTTTTGAGAGAAAGCAAGAAGGAACTATGGGTTGGGTGTCACAAGCCACACTTAAGTTACCAATTTTTGCATTTTATATGACTACATCTAGCCTCTAACCTAGTGCATGATTAACTCACTATCCCCATAAATGTGTAATTATTTGATCCCTCTTTTATTATCCCATTAAAGTCTATGGATAAGACCCTCATACTCTACTACATTGAAAGAGAAATTGAATTAAAACTTGTAAGAAGAGAAATACTTATCATTTAAGGGGGATACTAGAATGGACCTACACCCACTCCATGTTTGCTCCTTAAACTATGAAAAAATAATTTTCGTAAGCCACTAGGATCTTCTTGATGACTTATGAGGGATGGAATGGATTGGTTCTCTTCATGTAAGTAGTAGGCACCCATGTCCCTCTCTTTAACTCCTTCCAAGGGATCAAATAATTGATTGTCATTCCATAGTTCATCTAAAAACATGTTTGGTATCTCCTTAGGGTGAGTGTTTAATTTTTGACCAATTATAAATGCATCCTTATCAAGGATGGTGTAATTGAGGTTTATGTTGTTTGGATTGTAAGGCTCTATGCATAATTATGCAATGGGATTAGCCTTAATAGATACCTTGGTTCCATATATTGTTTTGAATGCCATGTATGACCAATATAATACAAGATAACCTCTAATATTTGTAGTAAACCCTATAGATAAGTATAGGGAAAAATGAGGAGGCATATAAAGGATTACTACATCCTGAACCATTAAAACACTAGGAAAAGAATGCAGGGTCAAGTTGAGGTTTTTGATGAAACCATATATGTTGGTGGAAGAACCATCAAGTTGTAGAACTGCTTTAAAGTGGGGCTCATATTTTAGACCAAGCTGATCAACTATGGAATTTGGAAATACTAAGGTGATATCCCCATTATCTACCAAATAATTGTGCACTAAATAATTATCAAAGATCACTAAAATATGAAAGGGAGGAGGTTTGATAATCTTACTTGATTTCCCTTCACTAGGTCCTTTGGCTGTATTGGTGAGAACCACATTTTATTTTCTTGGTTCCTTCTCAGAAACCTTGATCTTCGATAATCCTTCTTGAAGGATGTCCATATATCTAAGCATGGAGAGCATGTCTCAAATTGAAACACTCACATTAGACTTTTTCATTTATTCTAAAATGTTGATGGGTATACCAACAACCTTTGGTTGTGCTTTGGAAGCCACAAATGTACTTTGAATTGGTGAATTTTAGGAAACAAAGGCATCCCCATGATTTTGTTTTCTTAGAGATATTGTAACCATTGCAATAGCAATAGGTTCATTTGGATTTGATAGTGAAGGAGTAATGGTATGAGGATCTTTGACTACTTCCTGATTACCATCCATGTTCCTTCTTTTGAAACTTATATTTGCTACCATTGGAATGTATGCCTAGATATAACTAACTTGTTGATTAAGTATATAACACTCTTATTACTCATAATTCGCCATTATATCACCCAAATATCTTTTTCCTTGATCAAGGATTTGACCTTCTTGAGGCTTCTCTAATTTTTTCATCATGGGTAACTTTATGTTATAAACCATAAGATCTTGATTGTACCCATAACTAGCAACCTATTACCATTGATCATTAAAAGCTTTATTAAAGTTAGTGTTGGGATAATGGATTACCTAAAATAATAATTGCAGGGCATGGTACCCTCAACTTATTGATAAAAATTATTTTTAATGGGGACTAAAGTGTTGGGAGTGATTGTAACATTTGGATTATAGTTTTTTTACCTAAATAGTTAGGTTGCCCTTGTTTGTGGCCTTGAAAATTTCCTTTATAGGGTGACATATTTGCTTGATAAGATTGCTTCTGAGGTTGATATGAGTCTTGTTAAGGCTTACTAAAATTTTTATTCATCTTAACATTCACTATTTCATTTCCCAAAGATTATAACATGATCTTAAGCTCTTGAAAGTTCTTTTGTTCTTAGGAATCACTAGATTGAATAGTGGATGCTTTTTCTTGCTTAGGTGAGGGTCTATTAGAAATTATAGGCACAAGAGGAATTAAAAAAAAGGAGGAATAGAAATATGGGGTCTGATATCAAGAAACAAAGGCATTGGTAGTTTGGGTGTAAGCTTGTCATCCTGCACTGGACAATTTTCTACTCTAATTTCCACCTCATGCATTTGGAAATGTGTTTCCTCACATGGACTAGATCACTACTACAATGCCACTATTTAGGGCCTTCAAGTAGTAAATAAAGGAAAATTTAGGGGTATGCCTAATAGATATTGGGATTCTATCCCAATTTTTTTGGAGCCTTGTATTGAAGTCTTGCATAACTTCATAAGGGGATCTTTGAATTGTGGCTAATTGCTCTGCAAGTGACAAATGGACATTTTTATTCTCAAATATCTTACACAATGTATCTCCCAATTTATCCCATGATGTAATAGAGTTATTATCAAGGATTATATGCCAATTTGAGGCTTTACCTTTGAAAGAGATGACTAATAACCTAATTACTACATTTTCCTCATTGATATCATGATTGTTGTAAAAATTGGCAATATCCATGAGGTGTTCAGAAGGGGTTGTAGTTTGGTCTCTATTAAAATAAGGAACACTTTTGAGAGTCGATACTAGAATAGGATCATATTGAGGGAGGTATATATGACATTTACCATTAAAGGTCATAGGAGGGAAAGCTCTAGGGGCTACCATGGCAATGAAAGGGTTCAATAAATATCTTCTTGTAGGGGTAGGCCTTAGAATTGACTTAGGAATAAAGTTTCCTTTATATGGGTGTGTATTAGAAAATATTAATCTTTTTATTGAGTTAATAAAAATTCAAAGAGAATACCTCTAGAGGTTGACCTTATAGTTACCTTTGGCATGAGATGTAGTCACTATTTTACTACCATAATGTTGAATCTTATTTTGGAGTCACTAAATGTTATTACTTGGAAGCTATAACTATTACAAATTGATAAAATTGACATCAAACTTTAACCAATATTCTTTAAATTATGTCCCACCAAACATGATAAAAACTATTGTAGCATTAATTTTCACCCTTGGAGAGGGTTCTTTAGGCTCCCTCTAATTGAGATACACTATTGAAACAACCCTAGGCTATGGGCCACCTATGGTGGGTTTAGACCTTTGAATATGGTTAGATTCATCTTGATAGATCACCTATACTAATGTTTGCACTTAAAAAAAGGGTTATATGAGGGGTAAAGGGTCAATATTAAGGATAAAATGGTGATGAACCAAATTTAAATGAGAACTCACATAAGCATGACGTAAACACTGAGGAAGCATAAGACAATGCTAGCTTACACAATCTCACAAAACTTAGCTAGTTGAATAAGTGTTTCATAAACTAGGTTTAGGAATTAATGAATGAAGGAAAATAAGAGTTCTAAGACTCACTAAGATCTTTCATCAATGATAAAAAACACTAACTTAGACTTGAAACTATCCTAAAAACACCTAGAAATGAGCAAGAAATAATGACAATGAGCATTTAAGATTATCCTTCATAATACCATCATATACAAGATTTGACACACATAATTCAAAGGGGAGAGATAGGCAAAAAAAGTCTTTATTTCTTTAAGAGTTATTTCATACAAATTTTGATAGGGTCTAGCCTTATCAAATGAGAGTCTTTACTCTTCCAAAACTAAGAGATGATTTCTTATCAAAAGTGAGAGAGAAAGAGCTTACAAATTAGAAACAATGGGAGATATAGAGAAAGGGGTAAGAGAGTGGGGGAACACACCTTTTGATATAATTAAGTGATATTTCACCATATTTCAATGATTGCTCCACCATATTTTGATTAAATTAGGGTTAATACATCATAGACAAAATAGCCTTCATTTTCTCCAATAGTCCTTAAATCTTCTCATTGACTGAGAAGAATGCACTAGGAGATAATAAAGTGTCATAGGAGGATGAGCCATGATCTTTTTATGAATTAAAAACCCTTAGACACCCTAAAAATCTATTAAATGCTCTAACTACTTTCTCCAATCATTACATCTCCATCTTGGGAATATATGTGATCTTCCACTTGACTTTTTCATGAGGACAAAATCATGATATCTTAAATCTGATAGATCCATGATATTTATAATTTTAGAGGCTATAGGTACAATTTTTTAGGCTATAACTATGTCAAAGGATGAGATGCCTTCCCATAATTATTCACAAAACTAACCCTATTTCAAATATAATCATAGATCTTTATATAGATTTAAAACCAATATCTTTTACTGGTTTTCATATGGATATATCCATGAAGAGATTATACACTACATAACATCATCCTTAAACCATATTAGGTATAAACAAACTTATTATACCTTTGAAACTTGTGGAAGACAAGGTTTTATTGTATGTGATGTTGAAAACACAATAAAATTGAGTGTACATGATCTTAATCCTCTAATAGAGGCCTTAACTGAGATTCAATGGCATCCTTTGAAATATCTACCCTGATTCAACTTTGTCAAATTCAACCTCTATTTGAAGTCCCTAGATTTTGAATTTTAGTAATAGCCATTGATCTTGATTTAGGCCTTCTTAAATTGTGCCATCTATTATCTCTTTCATCATTCTTAGGATCCTACTATTACCTCTTTGTCTCCTTAAACTCATGCATACCATAGATATATCTTTATATGAATAAATGTGAGGCATAGATCTTATACCAATCTAATGTGGTTTATACATTTATCACCCATGTATTTACTCTCAAGATCTACTAACCTTTTAACCCATTACTTGTCATTTATTAGATTTATATGAGTGAAAGTACTTCATTGATCTACCTAGACCCATTGGCTTTGTTAGTTTCTACACACTATTGATATTCATTCAGGTAACCAAGATCTTGACACTTGTCATTCATGCATTTATGCTAACTTTTTGATTTGATGCTCATCATTGATCTTTGATGCATGATAAGATGTGTGTCATTGAATCTTTGGGACCCACTATCTTTGTTAGTCTCCATGCACCATTGGATTTTATCCTAGATTCCAAGATTTGGACACTTTTCATTCATGTATTTATCCTTGGAACATTTGAATGTAAATGGCTATTTCATGAATCTTAAACTTGATGTTTGCATGCACATATCACTCTACGAGTCTAATTTTAAAGGCTTATCTTGAGATAAAGAACTCATCAAGATAAAAAAAATTTAGGGGACCTTATCAACATGAAAAACATCATGTACATGTGGTATTTTAGCCTTGATTGATTCCCTAAGTGTATTTATCAAATGTGCAACCGGATTATCCTGTTCATCCTTATGTGATGTGTTCATGATGGTCTAGTTATTTTGGACTTGTGTAATAAACTATTGTCCTTTTAGAAGGATTAAATGAAATTATAGACTTTGTTAAATATGTTTCATGACCCTAAATGCTTGAATAAACATGAGACCCTACTAGTATTTTTCATTTTACAATCCTAGACTTGTTTCCAAGCCTACTACCCAAGGATCAACAAATTACACTTTAAGATTGATTAAAGTGTTTCAAAATCTTTGTATGAAATATGAGATATTATTATTCTAATTTTTATCCAATAATTCCATCTATAACTCTACTCATTTATTTAAACCATTTTTAGGCAAAATATTCTTATGTGGGCCAAATTTGGCTAATAGTCACCAAGGCAATTTTGGGAGCATATTAGTTGTCTAGTGAGGTAGCTATGTGGTGGGAACGTAAGAGGTTAAAAATGAATATTAACTTGGATTGGGATCATTTTATGGTTTTATTCACTTCACATTGGATCTCACAACTTTATTTTGATTAGAAGCTCATAAATTTCTTGAATCTAAAGTAGGGTGACTTGTTAATGAATGAGTATTAGGAGTAGTTCACCAAACTTCTGAAGTATTTACCTTAGTATCAAGGAGATGAATGGTTCAATATCAATAATTTATCATGATTTTAAGGCCAAAAATTATTGGAAAGGTGGATGTTCATGGACCCTCTACTATGGACTAGGTCTTCAAGAAATTGATCAAATAGGGGAAAAAGTTGAATTCTCTTTCACAAACCAAGGCCAAGTTGAAGAAAAGGTTTGTAGAATATAATTTAATCCTCATAGGAATAATTGGAAATATAGGATTTTAGAATCCATGAAGTATTTTAAAAGGTATAATGTTCATTTTAATAATGGTTTAGGCAAGAAGAAACAGGGTAATAGATCCAAAAGAAGTTTGAAGGGAAACTAGTATAGTGATAGGAAAGGAGCACTTGGAGGTTATTTAGTTTATGGAGATGACCATTATGCTTGAGATTATCCTTAGGAAAATTGAAAGGGAAAAGTTCATAATCCTTAGCAAGGCAATTTTTAGCAATAGATTCATGCAAGAGTAGATAATCAATAAGCTATTTTTCAGCCATTACCCATAGAGCTATCAGGGTACTTTGTTTTACCATCTAGTTTCCATTTTGATAGAAATAAGAACCATATAGTTTTTTATATCTCCTAAGATTATTAGTAAGTTAACTAGAAGATATAGAGTAATAATGGAAAATTCATGGTTAGTACAACATGGGAATGACTCAAAATTCATGGTTGACAAGTGTTTAGTTAAAATAGATATTAGGTTGCCAAAATTCATAGTAGTCATGGATCTATATGTAACACCACTAGGGTCATATGATGTTATCTTAGGAGTCAAATAGATTATGAAACACAAATATAAGGTTGATTTCTACATGAAGAAGGTTGAGTGTCTTGATGATTTCATAAATTAGACAAAAATTCAAGGTGAGAAAAGAGAGTTAAAGATTAGGAAAAATTCTACAATGCAACTTAAGAAGGATTAGGAAAAAGGGTTCTAAGAATTTATTTTCAATATAAATGAAATGGAAGAACCCAAGGAACCATCCCTTGAATATTACCCATTTATTAGATATTTTCTTGATGTATTTTCGGAATAGTTGTTAGGTTTACCTCCTAGATGTGAGCTCCATTTTTTTGTCAACATCATACGTAGTTCAAAAATACAATATAAGGAACCATACATGATGAAAATGAATGATTTAGTTGAATTAAAGGCTCAAATTAAATATTTATTGGAAAAAGGGTTGATCATGCCAAGTGTGTCACCATGGGGTGCATCAGTTGTCTTTGTCAAGAACAAGGATGGCACCCTTTAACTTTGCATTGATAATAAAATGTTGAATAAGGTAAATATAAAAAATAGTATTTTTTACCTTGTATCGATGATCTTTTTGATCAAATATGTGGATAAAAAATATTTTATAAGATTGATCTTATAGTGGGATATGATTAGTTGAGGATTCATGATGAGGGTATTCTAAAAACAACATTCAAAACTCAGTACAAGCACTATGAGTTCATAATATTACCATTTGGACTAACTAATGCTCTAATAGCATTCATGAATTTCATGAATAGTGTGTTTATAGATTACCTTGATCATTTTTTTGGTTTTTATGGATGACATTCTTAAATACTTAAAGAATGAAGAGGAACACCTTCAGCATCTAGAATTGGTTTTATAATAATTTTAAAAGCACAAGCTATATGCCAATTTTTTTAAGTGTGCATTTTTTAGGAAAGAGTCTAATATTTGGGACATATTATATTAGTGGATGATATCTCAGTAGGTCTAGGAAATATTATCGACATTATGGAATGGTCAGCACTAAATAATGTGCATTAGGTAATAATTTTCATGGGGTTAGTAGGCTACTATATGAAGTTTGTTATAAAATTTTCCAAGATAGCCAAATCTAATTACTTCCTTGCAATGGAAGAAAAATAGTTTTGTTTGGTTAGATAAGTGAAAATTAGATTTTAAGGATTTGAAAATAAGTCTTAATTACACGTAAATTTTAATAGTTCTTGACCCCAATGGTTAATTTTTTGTAATCATGAATGCATCAAGATATAGACTAGGAGGAGTCTTTATGCAGAATGGGGTAGTGGTGGCTTATGATTCTCAAAAAATAAAGCCATATGAGGTGAAAAATGCCCCTCATGATATGTAACATACAAAAATTATTCATGTTTTGAAAGTATGGCTATATTACTTGTTGGGAAAAACTTTTGAGCTCAAGACAAATAACTTGGGACTCAAGTACATCTTCACCCAGCCTAATTTGATTACTCATCAAAGATACTAGATTAAGTTCTTGTCTAATTATGATTTCAACATCATCTATATCAAATTAAAGGAGAATAGAATTTTTGATTCGATAATTCATATAATGTACATGGCATCTATAGATACTATCAAGAGTACTTTTAGCGATCGAATGATTGAGTTCTCACCAAGATATAAATATATGATCATATTAGAAAAGCATTATTTGAGAATGCTATGAATCTTCAATATAAAGGATTAAAATTAGAGAATGATGGTTTATTGCATTACAATATAAGGATGAATGTGATAGATTGAGAGAATATATAGACCATAGTGTTAAAATAATTTCACAATTACCCATATTCAAGACATCTAGGAGTAACCAAGTTCATGGAAGAACTTAGACCACTGTATTTCTAAAAGAAAACAAAGAAATATGTAGCATATTATGTGCCACATTGTTTGAAATGTCAATGAGTGAAAGTTGAACATGTGAATCTAGATGGATTATTATATTTATATGATATACTAGAGTGGAAGTGGTAGGTGATCAGTATGGATTTTGTCTAAGGGTTATTGATGTCATAGAAAAAACATGATATGAACTTGGTAGTTATTTAAAAACTAACCAAGTTGTCTCATTTTATACAAGGAAATTTGACAAATGATACACCTACCCTTATGAATAGGTTCATAAATTAATTGTATAGGATGCATGGATTTCTAGAGAAGATCATCTCAAAACTTTATCCAAAGATGACTTTGATATTTTGGTTAACTCTAAATTCATCTTTGGCTATGAAAATTAATTCATTGTTGGTGTATGGATGGTTTGGAAAAGTGCTCGAATGATTCTCTCCCTCCCCAAAATAGTATTAATTTTTTGAGACAACACTTGAGATTGCCATAGATACTAGAGTTTAAGAATTATGCTCTAGGGGAGCCATGTATCTTATATTTATATTATATTGTGTTGTACCTATTATTAAAATAGTATAATGAAGATTTGTAATTACTTATTATTGTACATTTATATTAGTGGTTTTAGACTTGTACTAGTTGTGGCTGAGTTAATGTAATTGCTTTATTATATCCATATTATGTTATGTTCTCATGATATTAGAGATTATTGATATATGATGTAACGTGATTTATTTACTATTATTATGCTTAGAGTATTTCATATGATGTCTATTTATATTCTCATGGTGTAATCTATTTATGGTTTATATGTTTTTAAAAAAAATCATGCTTTTATAGGTAGATGCCAATTAGGATGTTATAGTAGTGAGGGATAAGGGATAGCAAAATGACTAAAACATAGGGTTGATAAGTATATTTCAAGCAACTTAATGACCTTCTACAACTACTCTACCCTTCACATGCCAAGGAGGTCACATATCACTCATAATAATCACCACAGAGTAGGAATTGAAGGTTTGTTTGGCCTAATGGTGACTTAGTTGAGTACTTTGGGAATAAACAAAAATTAAAAGGCTTCAAGGGACCCATCAAACAACTCAAAAAATCATTAGCCTCCATTTTCATTCCCTATAATTTTTAAAATATGAGGAATGCTACCATGTAACCAAAAAAAATGAAAACCTAAAGCTTTTTATACTCCCACACCCTCAAACATGTGAACCATGGGTAGAGAGTGATAAAGATATACCTTTAGGACTCCTAGAATCATCATCAAGCATTGATTTTTAAAAAACTTCAAGGAGGCACCAAAATAATTATACTTATGACCCCTTACATAAATGAAAGATACCATTTGAGTGCCTAGATTATTTTCATTTATTCATAGATCATAGCAAATGAATGTGCAAAAAAATTCCATGAATAAGAAGTTCATGAGACCCCCTTTCTATTCCCAAAGTCTTAAATCTTGATTTTCATGACTAAAAACCTAAAAGATTTTCTGGACAACAAAGGAGCTCAATGGATAGAGAAATAGTTTTGGGCCTATTTTGAATAGAAACTCATGGATATCTTCACCTTATACCTATACTAATCCCACTCTATAACTTTCAACTTCTTCTATCCATATCCATACTATATGGATCTGTACAAGTCAAAAACCCCTGTAAAACCTATAATTTTACTCCATTTTCTCATCATTTAGGATTTAAAAGACCATTGATGTGTAGATGCCAGAGAAATTTAATTCAAATAACATTTAAAAATGAGTGGTGCAAATGGGGGAGATGAAGGGTCATGGTTTACCATGTATGGGGTCCATTTGATAGATAAAAAGTGGGAAACATTCAAAAGGGAAACTTTTACAACATGAACCATCTTATTATGACTATGGGATGGAAATTATACCCTTATTGAGACCTTTATAAACAATTAGACACCTAAACCATACCATTCCTAAAGTTATATAGTGAAATGTAGACTCAAATGAGGCATTTGAGGGTAATTTGATTAATTTTAAGGGTGAGACAAAATTGAACAAATATACCATAGAGAATGACCTTGACATTTATCACTAGGATTCACATTAGGACCCAAATAGAGTCTATACACCATTTACATTTCTTATCAAAGTATCTATAACAAGGAATGGCTTGAAATAGGCTCATATACCAAAGAACCATAAACCTTAAAATATCCAAATGACCTTAACTTTGTCAAATGATCCTTAATCTTATCAAGTAATGTTTAAGAACATGTTCTATACCTCATAAGGTATTTTGACACCCTATACTCATTCAAGGATCACCATGACCACTACCACATCACCAATAGACCTCAAAATAGCTATGACATATCGAGAGTTTATAAAAAAAATCTAACACATATATGACACTCTTAATAAGGCTAATATATTTTCAAGAGTCATTTATAGGACCATGAACAATTTTAGACACCATGGACAAACTTATAGGGTTCTCATGAAATTTTTTTACTATATGAGTTGACATTTGGTCTGGGAGGCAAAATTTTCAACAATACCCTTAAACATCACATTCTAAATTGAATGTTTTAGACAAATTTGGAGTAGATAAAATTAGGGTGGTGTATATAACCTCCTCTAGACTCTCAAATACACTAGTGGATAACTCATTCTAATGGAATTATTCCTTATTTATGGTTGTGAGTGGTGCTACTTTAATAGCATATTTTTAAAAAAATGATAGTTACCCATGAACCCTAATAATCCTCAAATGTTTTTGAGGGTTATAGGTACTTTTCATTCTACCATAACCCACATATTGTGAGCATCCACATTAACAAATTCATGTGAAACAATGTGGACCAAATACTAGACCTCATTGAATATAAAATCACATTTTAAAGGATTAGTTTAAAGGTGGTGTTACTTAAGAATATAAAAAAAATGGTTCACATTATGCAAGGGATATTCCCATGATTATTATATATATATATATATATATATATATATATATATATATATATATATATATATATATAATTAAAATCAAATAACACACATAAAATACATAGAAATGGCTTAAAAATAGAGTTTTTCAAACTATGAAATGTAGATGTTACATTTGTGAGGTTAAAAGGCATCATCAAAAATTCATAAATTCCTTTGTGGGTTATAAAATATATGTATATCTTCATCTCTAATTTTGATTTGTAAATTAATATTAGGATGTAATTCATCTATAAAACAATAAATTATAGGAATAGGGAAATTAAATTTGGTGGTGTACATATTGAGTTCCCTATAGTAAGGACACGTGCACAAAGTTTCATCATTATTACACACCATAACCAATGGAGAGGATTAAGTTCTCTAAATATTATATATATATTATATGCTTCCAAAATATCCAATACCATCTTCCCAATCTCTCTCTTTTGGACATATGTGTACTTATAAGGCTTGATTTTGGGTGGTTAGAACCCTATAACTATATGAATAGCATGATATTGATTCATTTTGGGAAGAAATACTTTCAGTCCATCTTTAAAAAGTATTAAATTCTTCTCCAAAATAGATTATATATTTGAAAATGTAAAACCATTTTATGGTTGTGATTAAATTGAATAAATTTGATCCACAAACCCATCCATTCCATTTTTATAATGTTGTCCCTTAAAAATGATTCTTCATTTTTCAGACAACATAGACTATTTTGGTCCTGCATGACCAGAATTGTTCATCCCCTTTCCAAATTTTTTTTCTACAACATTCAACTTTATCGTTTTCTCAACTTGTGGTAAAGGGATTAGCAGGTTCAATGGGTTCAAAGGCTTCTATAGGCAAGTTCAATCAAAAGAGACTAGTTTCTCACACTTGGACACTTTTGAGACAAGTTCAAAGCTTTGATTCAACCAAAAAATGGTCATCAGCAATCTTTTAATCAAATGAACCAATGAACCGTTGAACATTGAACCACTTTGGTTTAAGGTTCAACAAGTTCAAGGTTCAATATTGGTGGCAAGATTCAAATGTGTCAAGCATTTCGTCAAAGTTCAACCGTTTCAAAGTTCTGCGGCCCCGAGCACTTAATGAGTCTCAAAAGCTTGAACTGTTGAACCGTTAAACCTTGAACCATTTTAGTTCATCAGTTTAATGGGTTCAACATTCAATTAGTTCAATGTGCTAGGTTTAAAGGTTCAAAGACTGCCTCAGTTATGAAGAGAAACACGTGCAACAGAAAGAGTCAAGCAGATGTTGCCAAGTGTCATCAACCGGCCCCCTTTACGCTTTATTTCTGTGAATTGGTAGATGATGCCACGTGTCCCTTTGAAGCTTGTTAGAAGCCCCCAAGTGCCGATATCCATAGTCTCTCCCCTTTGCTTCACTATTTCAAGCAAAGACCATGGTGGGCCTAGGGATGAGTGACTAAATGAAGCAGAGGGTAATAAGTGTCTACACCCGTGCGACTAACAAGGGTATTCAGATCATGCCCAAAGATCAGTGGAGGCCAGCAAGTGTCATCATTTGTGAGAGCCTGACTAAGCCCCAAACATTTCTATGATGTCATAAAGGACCAAGGAGATGGATGCTACCAAGTGTCAATAATGAAAGATGCCATGTGTCCTCACCTGTTCTTACAAAAAATGCCATGTGGCACTTGTCCAAAGAGTAGAAGGCACCACGTGTCAAAGGAAATGAAGGGGATGATAGCCCACCAAAGAATCAAAGCCAAAGGCCATTAATAAGACCTTGAAGGGAAAGTTCCCTTTGGGAAAGGTTTGAGCCTTAGAGGGCCGTAGAGGCTGCCAAGTGTCACGAGCTGAGACACAATTTCAAATGAAGCTTCATATAGCAAAACTTGTCATGTGTCCTAACCCAATGCAGTGGAAGTTGCCATATGTCTACATCTATGCCCCCCTCAATCACTAACTAGTTTTAAAGCTCATTTCGATAAGCCTATTTTGAAGCTATAAATGTTGCCGCATGTCCTCACCCATGTCACAGTGGAAAGTAACCATGGCAAGTGAGAAAGACACGAGGAAGCTGTTAGGAAAAATGATGGGCCCACAAATGTCAAATTTATCTTAATGAAGTGTCTATTGATTTTATCAGACTTAAAGTGTGGACCTAAATGCATTCAAAAATCCTAAGGCCAGACCAAGAGAAGGAAGAGACAGAGAGGGAAACTCAACAAGAGTTACTACCAGTAGGTGAAGTAGTTCATCAGGTAGATATTTGGGAACTGGTAACATTGAAAGCATTATTTGCTTGTCCCCTTGGAGGTGAAGATAGAGTAGATAGTTGTGTGGCTAAGAAGGTGAATTAATGAGTGATTTAGGCTAAAGAGGAGGCACTAAGAGAGGAATTGACATGTCACATTTAAGGTAACCACCCTATTCTAGCAAGGCCCTTCTTGACAAAACCAAGAATGCATCCAAGGCATTGAATGTGCCAAATAGGTCACTTGATTATGAGAAAGTCCCAAGCCTCCCTTAAGCCTCTATATATTTTAATCTCTTGTGCTATCACAAGGAGACCTTTTTGATGATTAGAAGTAAAATTTTGCACAAATTAAAAGGCATTACTAAGACTTTGAGCTCAGATTGTAATTCATATTATTTTATCTAAATGAGAAAACAAGTTACTTGCAGACTTTGTTCTATTATAGCTTATGCTATATTAGGAGATTGTTTGTATGTCTATTTCCTAGGAGCTTTCTTGTCCATTTGATTTAACAAGTAGAACTAGTGGAGGTGATCAAGAAGGTGTCCTAAAGGCCAACTGTGGGATGAAGTTATGCCCCCATAAGTACCTTTAGTGTGTTTACATTTTCCTTTCCTGTGTAAAGAGCCTTGGGATGACATGGTGCCCCCATTGTTCTTCATTTTCCTCTCTCGAGTTTTTGGTCACTCAACACCCTCATTACCAGTTACTTGTTACTTCAAAGATTCCTACTGCCTACTGAAGAACACTTCTGAAAGAAGAAAAGTGCCTTCTATCATTGCACTAGTATTTCTACTATTTAGGAAAGAATCTAGATCTTGGCTGAAAGTTACTTCTAAAAGAAGAGAAGCACCTTCCCCATCACCCAGGATTTCTTCCTTGTTTATCAACATCATCTCTAAAAAAAGAGAGATGGATGGTTCATCCCACCCTTGTGTCTTACTTTCTGCATATATATATTATATATAACCTCCACATATTTAATATGAAACCTCCCCTTGATGAGAGGAGAGATTTGTCCCCTTGTGATGCAGTAAACCTGCACATCTAGATGACCAATCTCCCTATGTTGTGGTGATAGGAACTATTTTGAACGCTAGTTAGTTGGTCGACAAAATATTCACCCAATAGTTTTTGGCTACTCTAGTAGGGATGAACATGCAATCTGAAGCCTCAAGTTTTAGATTGAAGTAGTCTCTACCCTTATCCATTACATAGTCTAGCGACTCCATTCCATGTCTTACCCATTATCCATTTATAGCCTTACCATTTTCATCCATCTCCATTTTCATCCATCTCCATTATATTATATGGTCTACAAAACTAGAGTTGCTGGGAAAGAAAGCACAGTTTGAAGCCTCAAGATTTAAGCTAAAGTAGGGCCAATTTATTTTCCATTTTTGTCTTATAATCTAGCAATTCCAGTCAGATGTGGTATCCCTATTGTTCATAATCCTATCATGGCAGTTCGAGGCCCCTGGGGTAACTCATTTGACCCACTTAATCTAACTCCACCCCTACATGAGCTACCATTCCATTCAAGGAAGAATTTCCCCAAATTCTTTGGTGATGGAAGAGTCCACCCTAATAAACACATTGCAGCCTTCACAATATCCTATGGTGTGATAGGGGTGGAATTTGAAGATGTGGTAGTCAAGATTTTCATGGAGACACTACAAGGTGCTACTGTAGACTGGTTTTATCATCTACGAACTAGATCAGTGACTAGTTGGGACACTATCAAAGCCAGGTTTGAAGCAAGGTTCAAACTTGCAAAAGATGCTCATGCTTTGCTAGGCCAACTTAAGTAGATGAAGAAGGAACCTCATGAGCCCATGAGGGATTTTATTGTAAAATTTGACAAGCTGAGAAACAAGATTCCCATAATTGCTCAGCCCACACCCGAGAACCTCAAATGCTTCTTCATAAACTCACAGCTACTTGAAGTGAGTTTTTTGCTAAGACGTGTTGGCCACATAGATCTTGAAGCTACTCAAGACTTAGCCACTAAGTTAGAAGATGACCTTATCTTGGCTGGAAAGATAAGAAGGGATTTAAATAGAGGTGCATCTTCCTCATCTTTTGATAACTCACTTGTAGCCACCACTGATCCAATGGTGTAAAAGCTAGCCAATGAAGTGTTGGCCCTCAGAAGACAAATGGCACAAGGGATGTCATCTAATCCTTCATACAAAGATGTACCAAGGAGGACATTCCCTAATTAGGCACATCAAGGGCAACCCAATCATCTTCCTCTCCTATAGAGGAACCTTGCCATTGAAGCACCTCCAGCCAACTCAACAGTTGGGTATTTGGAAATAGAGCATGATTTCTCTTTCCAACCTGAGTTTAATCAAGAAAATGGCACTGATCTCTTCAAAAAAGATTAAGAAGAGTCAGCTAGGGACTCCCACATCAGTTTCCTAGATTACCAGGATGAACCCAAAAGTAAAGGTGAAGCATCTGAGGGATCAAATTCTATGGTCACCCAATCCTAGAATCAATTAGCTCAATAAGCTGATAAAGGAAAAATAGAGGAGTGACCTCAACTTGCAATTTTGATTGCTAAGCATGGGGCCACTCTGCCTATCCAACTGAAGGACCCAATGATTCTTGAGAAAGTAAGTATCCCAAACATCTCTACACCTTCTACTTTAACTTCACAGATCAGTCCTCCCACCCCTCCCATAAACTAAAAGGAAGAACTCCCATCCCCTGTGCCTAATCCAATCCAGCCATTTGACATAATTGATCATGTCAAATGTGTTGAGACCCAAAAAAGAGCCCCTATAGCCCAAATTTTGTTTGAGTCTTTAGGCAGGGATGAAATAGCAAAAGAATTGGTGCAGTGTGGCACAAGTGTAGAAGAACCCTCTCTTCCAAATGAATAAGAATCTGAGATATTTGAGGGGGACAATCAAGACATGTGTTGGGCTGAGCAACAACAAATTATGGTACTAGGCCGTGTTACTACCCATCAAAATTAGGAAAGGGAACTCTTTACTAGGAGAGCAAATATTTATGGTTTTCAGACCAAAAGTCAAGTCTTACTTTGGGGTAAGAAGAGAAGAAAACCAAAGGGAAGACATAGAAAAGTGGTTTCCTAGTGGAGAGTTCCATTCACCCGTCACCGATTCTAGGGACAAAATGGTTTCCTACTAGTTTATCAAGATGGGATGCCATTATCATTGTCTCATAATGGGTGGCATATGAAGCACTTCAAATCTTGAGGCATCAGATAAGTTCATTTGTACATATGTATATTTGTATAGTCTATTGTTCTATTTTGTTCATTTTGTTTTCATTTTTTTGGAGCCTTTTTTTTTTGTTAGCATGACTCCATAGCCCAATGGCACACTTGAAGTCACTAGAGATTCTACTTTCTACTCCCCTCAGCTATTCTAAGTTGTCATTTGAAGGAAGTTCCCCAACAAGAGCCAGTTGTTGTCCTTGAAAAGTGATTCTTCATTTTTTAGACAACATAAGACTATTTTGGTCCTGCATGACCAAAATTATTTGTCCCCTTTCCAAAAATTTGTTTTGTAACATTTAAATTCATCATTTTCTCAACTTGTGGTAAAGGGATTAGTAGGTTCAATAGGTTTAAAGGCTTCTACAGGTGAGTTTAATCAAAAGGGACTAGTTTCTCACACTTGGACACTTTCGAGATAGGTTCAAAGGTTTGATTCAACCAAAAAAGGGTCATCAACAATATTTTAATCGAATGAACCAATGAACCATTAAACCTTGAACCACTTTGGTTCAAGGTTCAATGGGTTTAAGGTTTAATATTAGTGGTAAGCTTCAAACATGTCAAGTGCTTCATCAAAGTTTAAAGGTTTAAAGTTCAATCATTTCAAAGTTCTGTGGTCCTGAGCACTTAACGATTCTCAAAAGCTTGAACCATTGAACCATTGAACCTTGAACCATTTTGGTTCATCAGTTCAATGGGTTTAACATTCAATCAATTTTAATGCACTGGGTTTAAAGGTTCAAAGACTACCTCAATTATGAAGAGAAAAATGTGCAACAAAAAGAGTCAAGTGGATGCTACCAAGTGTCATCGACCAACCCCTTTTATACTTTGTTTCTACAAATTGGTGGATGCTACCATGTGTCCCTCTGAAACTTGTCAGAAGCCCTCAAGTGCCAATATCTGCAGTCTCTCCCCTTTACTTCACTATTTTTAGTAAAGACCATGGTGGGCTCGGGGACGAGTGACTAAATGAAGTGAAGGGAAATAAGTGTCTACACTTTCATGACTAACAAGGGTATTCAAACCGCACCACATGTCCCTTGTAGAGATTGATGGAGGCTAGTAAGTTTCATCATCTGTGAGAGCCTGACTAAGCCCCAAACATTTCTACGATGTCACAAAGGATCGAGGAGATGGATGCTACCAAGTGTTAACAATATAAGATGCCATGTGTCCTCACCCATTCCTACAAAAGACGCTACATGGCACTTGTCCAAAGAGCAAAAGGTGCGACATGTTGAAGGAAATGAAGGGGATGATAGCCCATAAAGAATCAAAGATAAAGGCCACCAAGAAGACCTTGAAGGGCAAGTTCCCTTTAGGAAATGTTTGAGCCTCAGAGGGCTATGGAGGCTGCCAAATGTCATGAGCTAAGACATAGTTTTGAATGAAGCTTCATATAGTAAAACCTATCATGTGTCTCAACCTAATATAATAGAAGCTACCATGTGTTTGTGTTTGTGCCCCCCTCAGCCATTAACCAGTTTTAAAGTTCATTTTGATAAGCTTATTTCAAAGCTATGGATGCTGCCATGTGTCCTCACCTATGTCACAGTGGAAAGTGACCATGGCAAGTGAGAAAGACATGAGGAAGTTTCTAGGAAAAATGACATGCCTGTGAATGTCAAATTTGTCTCAATGAAGTGTCTATTGATTTTAGCAGACTTAAAGTGTGGACCTGAATGCATTCAAAAAGCCTAAGGCTAGACCAAGAGAAGGAAGAGATATCAAGGGAAACTCAATAGGAGTTACTGCTAGTAGGTGAAGTAGTTCACCAGGTAGATATTTAGGATTTGGTAACATTGAAAGAACCATTTGCTTATCCCCTTAGAGGTGAATATATAGCAGACAGTTGCATGGCTAAGCAAGTGAATGAATGAGTGATTCAAGCTAAGGAGGAGGCAGTAAGAGAGGAATTAACACGTCACATTTAAGGTAGCTACCCTACTCTAGCAGGGCCCTTCCTAACAAAACCAAGAATGCATCTAAGGCATTGAGTGCAACGAATAGGTCGCTTCATTGGGAGAAAGTGCCAAGCCTCCCTCAGGCCTCTATATATTGTAATCTCTTGTGCTATTATAGGGAGACCTTTTTGATGATTAGAAGCAAAATTTTGCCCAAATTGAAAGGCATTACTGAGACTTTGAGCTCAGATTTTAATTCATATTATTTTATCTAAATGAGAAAACAAGTTACTTGTATACTTTGTACTGTTATAGCTTGTGCTATCTTAGGAGATTGTTCATATGCCTATTTCTTAGGAGCTTTCTTGTCCATTTGATTTAACAAGCAGAACTAGTGGAGGTGATTAGGAAGGTGTCCTGAAGGCCAACTATGGGATGACATTGTGCCCCCATAAGTACCTTTAGTGTGTTTGCATTTTCCTTTCCTATGTAAAGAGCCTTGGGACAACATGGTGCCCCCATTGTTCTTCATTTTCCTCTCTTGGGTTGATGGTCACTCAGCACCCCCATTACTAGTTACTTACTATTTAAAAGATTCTTGTTGCCTGTTGAAGAACACTTCTGAAAGAAGATAAGTGCCTTCTATCATTACACCAGGATTTTTACTATTTATGAAAGAATTTAGCTCTTGGCTGAAAGTTGCTTCTGAAAGAAGAGAAGCACCTTCCCCATCACCCAGGATTTCTTCCTTGTTTATCAACATCATCTCTAAAAAAAGAGAGATGGATGGTTCATCCCACCCCTGTGTCTTACTTTTTGCATATATATATTGTATATAACCTCTACATATTTAATAGGGAACCTCCTCTTGATGAGAGGAGAGATTTGTTCCCTTGTGATGCAGTAAACCTACACATCTAGATGACCAATCTCCCTATGATGTGGTGATAGGAACTATTTTGAATGCCAGTTAGTTGGTTGACAAAATATTAACCCAACATATAACATTTTTTATCTTATGATAACTCACCAATTGTGAGGATTTGTTACATAAGCCATGTGCTTCAAATTTACTAAAATTTGAATGGAAACACATGAATAACTCTTTAAAATTAATCTCAGTTATTCATAAGTTATATATACATTAAATCCAAACATTGTGTTTTCTCGTCCCATAGGAATGGGAACAAATAGGAATATCCACCTAATATTCTCCCATGGAGAGTTTAATTCTATGGTATTTCCAATAATAACTAACTATGACACATCTAAAATCATGACTTGAAACTCTAGAGATGGATAGAATAAATATTTAAATAGTACAACCAATTTATTATTGATGAAGTTTTAAGTACTACTCAAGTAAATCAATATTATCACATTTTATTTTTCATATAACCCACTACCTTGAGGGTTTGTGGAGTGTTAATGCCCACAAGTGCATGGAAATACATGGTTGGGTTTCTTTTGATTACTCTTTTATCTCATCATTAGTCTCCCATGCTACTTATTTATAATCTTATAATTCACTAACACTTTTAATATAGAACACTTTATTTGCAACAAATCTATGTCCTTGAGTGTACTTGTTGTTATAGCTAAAACATAACTCTTTTTCTATCTTCTATTCAAAATTTTAAAGATTAAATTTAGTAGGTTGAGGGACTAATTATGATAGAGTTTTTTAATCTCTTAAAAGAGCTATCAAAACTCTTCAACTAAGATCTCTCCAAGAGCTCATTACCATAGCCATATATGCTTCAACATACACACAAAGAACAAAACCAACTCTAAACAAAAAAATTATTATTCACAAAAGAATATATAAAACATATGTAAAGGATATGAAAAATATGTATATTATAATGTATATCCCTTTGTTAAATAGGCAAGGCAAAATAATATGCAAGCTAAACTAGGCAATGTGGGATAAACTCACACATAAGATAAAACTAGGTTAAGATAAATAACCTAGCTAGAACCTAAAAAGAATGAGTAATAATATACTCTAACATCCCCTCTAAAGTAAAGTTATGGGATAATAATAGAAGATGAAGTGTGAATTCCCGTTCCATATGGACACTAATCCATCATGCCAAAGTACATGGATGTCAAGTCACTGTAATTGCCAAGTGAAAGTAGGAATAGTGCTAAAAATGAGGATCACTAAATATAAACACTACACTCAAGAAGACTAGGTAGAATGATGAACCTGAGGAAGCATTGCTTGAACACCCTCCACCAAGATGGTGATAAGTGAGAATAAATACTAGTGGGGATACCACATGAGTGTCACTAGTGGGGATACCACACTAGTGTTAATATAAGAATCACTATGAAGGCCATGGAGTCAAGTATTAATACTCATATGGGTTCTTTAAAACAAATTTCTTGAATAAGATACCCATATAAAAAGGAGGAATCTATAAACAAAACTTAAAAAAATGTAACATATACATATAACTCTCATAAAATGGTGAAAAGAGAGGAAACTAGTAGGAAAAACTCTACCCCCTGAAAGAGATAAAAGAATAAGAGAGAGATAAGAAGGCCCCCAAAGATGATGTTGAAGTAGTCTAAAATCTAAGTAATCATAAGTCATGAAGGAACTCAATATACATGAGTGGTTTGAATCCACTACTCAATCACAAAAATAACTGACACTAGGAGTCTCTATAATGACTTCAATAAAAAAGATTGACATTGGTGATGAAGTAGAAAAGAGTACTACATGTGCAAGGAATACTCAACACCAAAGAATCATATTGTACACCACACCCCCTACTACTAATTGGGTAGAGTGGGATAAAAAGGTATACACAAGTGGTCCAAATCCACCACTTGAACACCAAATAAGCTAACATTATATGCACTCGAATAGCTCCATATCATGTTAAAAGAGACTTTCAAACTATCAAAGAAGATAAGATGACACTAGGATTCCTTATAATAGTTATAATTCAAGTTGTGGGAAACTATAAACTATCAATAATGTGGTGTCTAAAATATAGATAAGGTATCTCAAAGATGATGGCCCATGGTGGTGATGAAAGAGACAAGCAATTGAAGAAGTGAAGAGGTGCACAAAATAGAGCACATAAATTCAAGAAGGTAAACAAGGTTGAATCAATAAACCCCCCATGGCACTTTATAAATTAGTACAAGTTTAATATAAGCCATATAAAAAAACATGAAATAGAAACAAGGAAGACACTAGGCTTTACCATAATATCTCCAAATAAGGAGACTATCAACTTGTTGAATAAGCCATCAAGAATCATGAGAGGCGCTCTAAAAATAAGGGATCAAAAAAGTGTCTTCATACAATAAGTCAAGGCACTAAGAAAGGGACCTTGAGGAGACATGACATAACTACCAATATGTCAAGGTACTAATTCATGTCATGGGCTGATGGAAGAGTGTGACAAATGGCTAAAAGAGGGATAATATATGTAAATACACTAGAGAAAGATCAACATCCAAAACTAACAACCTATAAAGTATATGCAAAAGTACACTAGGTTCAACCAAAAATGCATTCAAGATAGTGCATGTGTGAATTATAATGTAAGTCCCATAGCATAGTAAACTCCCTAATAGTGAAAATTCACACTAAATAATAAAATGTCAAACTCAGTTAAATATGCATTCGTGATTGCAATAAATGATGATAATGAAATCTAAAATAAGCAAGAAGTAAGTTTGTGTTGCCTATGAGGGAGTCTAACCTCCTATAATATTAGGAATCACCCTTTGATCTTTGACAAATGAATGAGATAAATTATGTGAAAAATAAGAAATATTCCCTTAATAAATTCTCATAACATAGCAATTACATCACCACTAAAATGTTACCACAAACCATAAACAAAAGGTAACACAACCAATGTCAAACCCTTCTAGAATGTGGCATATGTTTAAGTGTGATGAAACCCCCCAATTGCTTGTAATTAGGTATTTTTACAAAACTTCTTCACCAGATTGTAATTTTGAGTTAATATAAAATAAAATAAATTATCTATTTCTATATAATATGACTCAAATTAAATTACAAATATGTATTATAGGTGAAAAATAATGCACTTTTAAAAATTTTGCACTTGAATAGGTGCTTTAAATGTATAAAAAAGTGCCCAAAAATTTTGGTGATGTTCACATGTTGAAAAGGCCTTTGGAAATATAAAAAATAGTCATGGTTTCTGATGTATCAATAAAAACTAAATATACTGCACAAAATATCTTAGCTCCAGCTTTGCAATGCAATATAAATCACTACAAAACTCTGAAAGATTCTCAAGATATGAGTAAAAATGTTCAAGTTTGTTTGCATAAATGTACAATGGAAGGGGACTTAAATTTTTTTATCAATCATGAACAACGCTATTAAAATGCCAACAAACATTCCAAATAGTGTAATAAGCAACGTTTTAGAAAAACATTTTTCCATGGGGAGTTTGACCACCTATCAAATAGGGCCCCACCCACTAATCTTAAAATGGTCATATGATGCCTTAAAAAGACTCTTAAGTGAAAAAAATATTTATTGGGATTGCAACTATGTGGCCTCCACCACATCAAAGCATTAATATAATGCTAATGTAGATGCTTGATTTCCCATATTGGAATTAGAATTATACCATGCCAAACAAGACTAATTCCAAGGGTAATGAGTCAAAATTCAACAAATGAACATTTCTAACATTTTAGGTAAAATATATAGATTAAAGAAAATTTTGTACAAAACATTAACCAAGTAAATTGTAGTAGACTATGTCCATGTCAATGCGAAAATTACAAACATATTGTTGGTTAGTTTTTTTTGTGTTTATTTTTGTTGGGAATGTAGGCACATAGGGATGGTGGTGCATCAACTAGTGGGGGAGGTCCATAACAACTATTTTGAGGTTGTGGGTAGTGGAGATTATAGTTGAGGATGCAGGGAGGTCAGTGTGTGGTTTGAAGGTAGATGTGGTTGGGATGGGTGTAGGTATGTAGGCCTATGGCTTGTGTCTAGGTTGTGAGCCCTTTCTCACCCTATTTAGGTTGCATGGTACATGTTAGTTTTTTTTTTTGAATTTTGAATCAATAGATCAACAAAAATAAATAAAAGGCCCTTGAAATAAAATAAATAAATACCTTTAACTAGTGGATGGTCATAATTGAATGAGAAAATTCACCACATTAGGAGCAAAAAAAGCTTTTTTATACCAAATTAATGTCTACCCCTATTAAATCAACCAATATAGATTCATCCATATGCTCATATTTGTATCAAAATTTGTACATTTCCTAGAAACTATTTAGTAACTAGCAAGCTTCTTAAATAGATTAGAGCACTAGGTGACCAATTTAAGCAAACCAAAAGGTTGAAACACCTTTCATAGCTTCAATGAACATTTCCATGAACTATGATCTTGTCTAAAACATAGGTTACTCTCTAAAATTAATATTTTTCCACAACTAGCCTCTCGGGCTAAAAAAGCTTCCTTTTGAAACTATTGTACAAATTTGGCAAGTATGACAGGATGAAGGTCTTTAGAGGAGAGTCAATGCAAGGAAAAAATAATGTAATGATGTAGGCTTAGTAATGGTTACTTTGAGACTACTCTGATACCATGAAAGAGTTATCAAAACTCTTCAGCAAAGATCTCTCTAGCTCATTACCACATCTATAGATGCTTCAACATACACACAAAGAACAAAACCAATTGTTAATAAAATAATTGTTATTCACAAAATCATTTTAAAAAACATATGAAAAGCTTATTTAAAATATGTATATTATAATGTATATCCCTTGCTTAAATAGGCAAGGAAAAATAAGATGCAAGTTAAACTAGGCAATGTGAGATAAATCCACACATAGGACAAAACTAGGTAAAGACAAATAACCTAACTATAACCTAGAAAATGTGAGTAATAATATACTCTAACATCTCTTATAATTATGAATTATTTCCTTTTGGTGAGTAGTTCCATCTCCTCTAATTTGCATGACATGATAATAGCAATAGATATAAAACTTGAATTTAATATGTGAAATTTGTGTTTGATGTGATCTTTAAACCTACCAAGAAAAAATTCATATAAGTTTTCACCATTAATTTATCCACCCATAAAGATATATTCTATAACTATATAATATAATCCATGATATATCCTATTTGTTTTAGTTTTACTAACTATCTTAAGTAATTATTTATCAAATTATTATAATATTACATGTGTAATTGATTACTAAACATTGACCAATTAACACTAAGACCCTTCTTATTATTTTGATCACAAACTCATTGATACTAAATGAATTACTTAGTTATAAATATAAATATTCCATTAAAACTTTATATCCACATGTGATCTGATGTACATTAAAAAAAATATCCATTTGGTTGATCTAGGTAACCAAAAATTTCCCATAAAACTTATACATTTAAACTTTTGTCATAACATTATGTGTCCATGAATGGAAACAACCAAAGGTAGAATATGAGATATATTAAGGATTGTAATGGGTTGACCAAAAACTATAAATTGGTTTATCTAAGCAATAGTGAATTATATCTAATTTAGTGGATTTAGTTGAAAATACAAAATTTGATGTATTCTTTTCCCAAGCTCATTCAATTGCTTATTGATTTTTTTCACATCTCCTTTACTAACCATATTAGACTATATATTTTTCAGACTTTACTCAAGTTGTTTTACTTTGTGATATGATGAATAAAATCATGGAACTAAAGATCCACCAAATCTTATTTATTGGTGCCATATTTTATTTTTAATTAGTTTTTTCTTGTAGTTTTATAACTCTTTCCTCTTCTCAAGGTGTGTAGTCCTACCATACCAATGCTTGATGATGTAAAATTGAATTTCACCTTTAACCCAACTTTAATGAAAGAGTTGTAAACTTAAATTTGCCTAAAACCCAATAATTTAAATAACATAACCCCACTATACTTTTTAGATATTTAAAAAAATTAAATAATGTAGAAAAATTCTTAAAATTGTAGCCTATAGAGATAAATTAACAAAAATAATAAAATAAAATAAACTCACTCTAAAATAATCACATAACCCTAAATTTTAACTATGAACTCCTTAAATTATTATCCAACATAAATAACAAAATTCCACAATGGTTTATGAAATATAGGTGATTCATCAAAATTAGGTTTTCAACCACATTATTACCCATATCAAAGTTTCAATACTACTTGTAATGAAATGACTACACCATTAAAGTAGAATCACAATAATCAATAAACTATTATTAAAATAAGATAAAAATAAATAAGAATATGACTAATATAGTTTGAGAGGGAAACCTCCACAACCTTATAATAAGAAGAGAATTCACAATATGATGATCAACTACTAATCACTACCTCATATATATATATATATATATATATATATATATATATATATTCACAATATGATGATCAACTACTAATCACTACCTCATATATATATATATATATATATATATATATATATATATATATATATCATAATTATGATATGAAACACCCTAGTTTGACCCCAATAATAATATTGAGATACATAAATGATCATATGAATTAATTAAATGTTATGATAGACATAAATCAATCACACATATCGCAATACATATATATATATATATATATCATAATTATGATATGAAACACCCTAGTTTGACCCAATAATAATATTGAGATACATAAATGATCATATGAATTAATTAAATGTTATGATAGACATAAATCAATCACACATATCGCAATACATATATAGGTTAAGGGTGTAGCAAAAATTTGGGTGTCTACACATATTGTCTCCTTTATAAATATACACTATATAAAATGTATGGTTATTCCCTATTTTATCTAATCCATTCCTATTACAAATAATCTAAATTTTATAAAATTAAGTTATAAGAAGTTCTACCATTACATTTATTTGATCCAAATATAATTGGGTAAGTGAGACAAAGCCTTAGTCAAATATCAAGCCTTAGTGTAGGAGGTGAAAACATCCTAATGTTTAATGGTCTATCATTAAGTGAAATCAAAAATAATTATTGGGAGAAGAAAATAGATAAGTAAAGATGTGCAAGATATTCTTTAGATATTCATGCATTATGTAAGTAGTTGTTAGCTATATGTATTTTGTCCTATCCTCCATGACTTGAAAAAAGATATAAGGTGACCAATATCCTCTTTTGGTGTTATAGCATGAGAAGATTGTGAATAGTCAGGGACTATAAATTACTATATATACATATGCTTGTATGAAGAAGAGGATGAACTTTTGTTGAGATCAATGTAGACTATGTAGTTATGGTTACTTGTTGTATTTCTTATGTGTATTCCTTGTGTGTAATGTATTTTTAATGTTTATCTTAATTCCATCTAATTTACTCTAAATTATCTATCCACTTTCATGAAATATTAATTAATTATAAATCCTTCCTATCACATGATAATTCTTATATGTCATGCTTATGCTAAATTTGGCTTCTCTGCACTATCCTACACACTTAGGTAAAATTTAGATATCCTTATCCTTAGCATATTATATTGTATTAGGAACCTTTTATAATAATGTTATGGTGAGCATGGAACACTCCTTCTAGAGGAAACTATGTTAAGATGGCTATCAGGATAAAGAGACATTAAAACATGGTTACACCAAAAAGTATGGAATTTTGTATAAGAGTAATCTAAAAGGAATGCTCTTATCATAAGTGAAATTATTTAGGAGAATATGTATGGATAAATATATGAAAATTTATGGTATGAGATACATGAATTGCTAATTAACTAGTTGACAAGATTGGAATACTATTGCTTCAGTCCTAAAATGAAAGAAATAATTACCTAGACCGAAGAGAAGATAGACTAGTTGAAACTAGAAACTAATTGGATGAGAGTGATATACTATTGGGTCACCACCACTATAGATAGATACATCATTGAATTTTTAGTGCAAGGGTATATATAGTGTAATGGTATATAACATTCAAAGCTATATAAGACCATTTTTTCTGAGGAATAAGAGATTTTTTTTTGTAGTGACTACCTCTTATGATAAAGATATTAGTTGTGGATAAGGCCATGGTGCATAATCCAACCAATATGGAGTAGTCACTTTGAGCATATATGGGTGTTTGTGTATGATGGTGAATGATGGATAGATTAGTAATTAAAGATTGAACCTTAATCTAGAATGGAAACATGAGGGAAGAAGAGTTAGAAGAAAATTTTGGATTCAGAATGATAACTATGACAATAGAATAGATGGAATAATTAGAAGAATACCCAAGTAGCTATGAGTAGAGGTAAGAGTAGCAGTAGATTAGATGATGAATGAGTGTGAAGATGTGATGGGTTAAAGGACAAATGAAGGATGAATAAAGAAGACAATTAATTCTAATAGATAGAATGAGAGGATGAAGAATGAGATAAATATAAGATGTGTGAAGGAGGAAAGAATAGTTTAGAAGTAGAAGAGATAGATGATAGAGGTAGTGCACAACTAAAAAAAGGGTATTATTTTAAAAAGAGGAAATATGTAAAGAAATAGAATAATTTCCTACATTAAACATAGGTTTAATCAAAGTAGTAGAAGAAGAAGAAGACACAAGAAAGAACCATTCACTAGAAGAGCACACTTCCTTGCAACCCAATATTTTATATTTTAATAGAATGTTTTGGTTAGGTGAACAAGAAGGTGATAGTTGGGAAGTACCATTTTTAGAACATGTGAATCATTGGGGAACTAAAATTCATATTAAATATGTTATAAAGGTTTTGAAGGCCACATAATTAGTTGAACCTAGACAACAAAGAAGAAGAAAGTGAAGGTAAATAAAGTGTACATGATAATTCTCCTAGTACATTTAGTAGTACATAGGTAGGATCACTTAGAACATAGCCTCCTATAATAAAATATTCAAAAAAGGATCCATCGATACTGATAAACATGATGACTTATCTAGGAGGATTCATAAACTTATCCCATTATGATGGGTCCATAGATCTTGAACAATACATGCTGACTTATAAAATGAGATGGAAAGATAAGGGTATCACTGATGAAGTTGTTCAAAAGTGTGAATTAGTAGAGGCACTAGCTAATAGAGCATTAGAGTTCATATACCAAAAATAAATTTTAACCCACAATCCTCAAAGACATCAAGGAGTTAATTTTCATAGAATTTAAAGAATATAAATGCACTAATTAGACTATACATGACCTAAAAGATATATGACAAAATTCTATGGAATTGGTCTACAACTATGACCATGGATTCTATGATGTAATGAATAAGGTAGAGTTTACTTTAATAGATAAGGACAAATCTATGTGGTTCATCAAAGGATTATTATTTAGAATTAGGTTTTCCTCTACGTAAACTCAATATGCTATGAAAGTAGATGCTAGAGTTATTCCCTAACACATAGAATAAATTGAAGATTATGGAGAAGCTCCTGTTGCCAATTCAAATATTGAAAATACACTATAGGATTTCAAGAAAAAATGGAGCAATACCATGAGGTAGATAATCCTAAATCAAATTTATGGTGTATGAAGTGCATAAAATAAGGATGCCATAGAAATGATTGCTCTAAAGTCAAGATATAATATTTTTTACTCTACCGAGTAGTTGGGTATGCTAGTACATAATGCCATCTATTTAATTAATATATCAAGAACCCAAAGAACCTGAATTTCAATATTTACAAGTTGACTACCATGATGAAAATAACTATAAGGATTTATAGGAGCTAAAGGAAGGTATCACTAAAAATGTATTCTCCATCACTACACACTAAATGTCCTTAGTGAAGCTAGTGATCCTAGGCCAAAAGGTAGATAAAGGTTGTGTAACCTATATAGGGACACAATGGATTCTGAGTTCACTACAATATCAACCTCAAGGTCTAGCTAGTTAGACCCCTTCTTTACCAAGTTGGATACCTATATCCACTCAATATAGTATGCATCACATTACAACTCACATATAATGTAGAAACAACAAAAAAATTGGGCCCTACTAGCTGTGTAATAATAATTTAGAATTGTAGATAACAATTAGTAGCACCATCATTGGAACATTGCAAAACCATAAGGAGAGTACCGAGGTAGATATCAATCTAATAGAGGAGGAGCTCAAGGTGGATACAAAAGAGGATACTAGGGTGGTAGAGGCAATAAATATCAATGGCCTCCTCTATAATGCTACTTGTGTGGAGAATATAATCATGTCTAACAAAATTTCCTAATGAACCCACAAAGGTAGTTCTATTGTGCATATTGTAGAATCTCTGACCAACATGACATAGAAGATTTTTGTATTTTATAAAAACAAAGGAAGGATAATGTTGTTTATAACATGAATATGGTGAGTATATTGCCTAAATAAAATGTATTCTTAAATGTCATGACAAGACAATAACATGTAAACCAGGGTTTTCCTCCACTCAAGAAGCCACAAGATCAGGGGATCTAAAAATCTAAATAAGATAAGTACCTAGATCTAGATTAAAAAAAAGAGCCTCATGTACAAATTTTCATATATGTTGAAAAAAATTCAACATTAGAGACTACTAATGGTGATGTTACAACAATCAATGTGAAAATATATGGCCAAATCATATGCATTATGCCTCCAAATGGAGTTTTCACTATGATTATAGATCTCTTGAAATTGTTTAATACATTATTCAATGAAGATATCTCATAGAACATAACCAACTTATTAAAAAACCTACTAGAATGTGTGTAGCATGTAAAATAATAGAAAAAAAATTGGTTTGGTATGTCAAGATGAAGAAGCCCTGGGATGTTAACACACAAATTGATATTGAGGTTGTTGGATAAAAATTCCCAAATAATGTATTTGATTTGGGTAGCATAGTTAATGTGATTCCTAGATCTACATGAGAAGCTATTAAATGACCAAATATAAGATATAACCCATTAACTCTAAGCTTGGATTATTATGGGAAGGTTGAGCCTATTGGTAGACTATAAGATGTTGAGATCAAAGTCACAAATTATCTCTACAGGGTGACTTTGAAGTCATCAACATGAAGATTGAAAGACATTACCCTACACTAATAGGTAATAAGTGGGCACATGATGGTCAAATGACTATCAATATAATACAAAATCAACTCGAGGCATATCAAGGTGATAAAATTGTCTTCATTCCTCTCAATAGAGAACACAAGCCTTACATAATTCTAGATGAACCAGACTCTCCATAAATTACATAAGAAACTAGTTGGATGAACATGAATTTTAAGTAAAACCCAAAAAATTTATGCATAGATGAATTCAAATTTTTATACCAATATACCAAACCACATGTATAATTACTACTCACTTAGAAATTGAAGACATCAAAACAATTGAGGCCTAAACTAGTAGCTACATAACTAGTAATAAATTAGTTTATCACCAAAGAGTGTGCATCTATGTTTACAAAATATCCTACTCAATCAAAAGTTAATTTATCAAGATAAATAAGACATGTAGGAATACATAGAGCTAACAAGGGAAGGCACTTTACCATGGGAAGCAGCTTCATCTATCAGTTGTGACTCAAATAACCACCTTCTAACCTGAGCTTGAGGTGACCATGAAATTTGATCAATGCAAATGGTCTTTGTACATGAGTGACAACTTCATATGCATTATTTAATAGATGACATCAATTATTTCTTTCTATAATTATAATTTCATATACTGACCATCAATTAATGAGTTAACAGTCTAAATTATGCGTTGAAAGGAGTTATTGTGACATGTTGGGCAACTCATCAGAATAATAAACTAGATTCGGATGATGATTACATACTCATAATTAGTATTTTCCATCTACTATATTTTATTCATACCAATTATCCATTATCTCAATAAGGTGAGTACCCCAAAATTTATATACATAAATGTGTTAAAGTTTGGAATGAGGAATGGTAGCACTAAAGTATTGGGTTCACATTTTCCACTATAAACTTTCTCCATTATCAGTAGCATGGTACATGCACCAAGATCATATAAGAGAGACCAAACATTGGGTACAAGTACAAAGTGATTTTATACAAACCTTTGTGTTTGAAGATGAAAATCCACTAGTTCATAATGTGCTGAAAAAACTCAAGTACTTTTTATGCCAAGGGTGTGCAAAAGACTTAAGCACCATAATAGAATCTACTATGTATAATAATGTAACCTCTAATCTTATTGAGGCATTAAAAAGATATAAAGTTACTAATAATTAATAACAAGCTCTAATGCAGCCATGTCACCATATAAAAGATGAGGTAGAAGACATTGAGGATTTAGATTTTGATGGTGACCTAGATTTGAAGGATTTATTTGAGCATGAGTGACCTGTATAACCACTCAAGAACCCCATCACAAAACCCACATAAGAAGATAAGCTACATAGTATCCAAATTGTTAAACAAGAAGGGCAATGAGGCTATAGGAATCCATTGATGAAGAAAAACACAATATTTATCAACAACCCCTCAAAAATCATGTCACAAACATCAAGACAGAGGAGGTCCCCAAATTGGTAAACATCGATGACTATTGGATAAAATTTGAGATCTCTGAAGTGATGCAACTTCTGAAGGATTATCAAGATATTTTTCCAACAAAATTATTATAAATTTGAGGTGTTGATCCATCTCTTGGAGAGATGTATATTGAACTAAAGGAGTGTGATACAGAGGGATTTAAATTAACCTTATCCAATATGAATATAAATACAAATTTTCTTCATTTACCTCTACCACCTTTATTTTCCTTTCTTTTTCTGACTTACTTTTTCTTGATTCTTGATCCTTATTCATATAGGTCTTTTTTATTACATACAATCTTTGTCTTTAACTTAATCACCCTGCATATACCTTATATCCACTTTATCACCCTATTTATTTAACCTCCTCTCTTACACTTCAATCTATGTATTCACTTATCTTCCTATCATGTATCAAATTTTTTAAATCTTATCCTATGGTTTCCATAGTCTCTTACCCAACAATAATATATGCAATAAGTTCTAATGTTTCTAAGTATTCTACAAGCCCAAGAGGGATCAAAATGAATTTAATTAACCTTTGCTTATTGTCAAACCTCTAAAATGTTAAATTAAGGTCTGACCCAGAAGTCCATAGCTTCATCAACCACCTTCCCTACATAAATGACTAAAAAACACCCTCAAACCATTGATGTTATAACATTCTGTGCACACAGTCCAACTATGTCTACAAATACGAGTTACAATTTCATATTTTTTCTAACTAGATGAAATAGGAAATATTATATAAATACTCTTTCTAATTAATTTATTCCTCTCAATAGTCTTCACATTACTATACCTCGTACTATGTACATGATCTTTTGGTGAACTCAGATTCTATTTATCACATTTAGACAGATGTCTTCAGGACTATGTTTCATTTTCCTTACTCTTGCTATAGTTTTGTAACACATGGAATGCTCTAGAACTGATTTGTTTCTACATCAAATATCATTATTACTAATAGTTGAATCTTTATGATTACCTTAATCAATATATAAATGAGTTATTTCCCTCAATCTAAGCACTAGAAACACACTAAGTATCCTCCTCTATTTTAATTAACTAAATTTAGTCTTTCTCTATTGGCATACATGGTGAAAAAGGTATAACAAATCTATTTTCAACTCAAGGAATTTTATCCTAATATATGTTTCACACATTCATTTACCAAAAAATGAGATTATTCACAAATTCTTTCTCTTCAGATCTTGTTTATCTCTTTCAACATGCATGTTAGGTATGCAAATATGGTTTGTTCTCAAATACAATTATAGGTTTGATCATTGTTTATATTCAAATATGTAACTAGATGAATTGAAAACTTTTCAAAAACTTTAATGATGTCACAATAATGATTTACCAAAAATACATATATGTAGGTCATTATTTTACATAAATTGTTTTTCTAAAATTAATGCTGATTATTCAGACATAGTTTGTTGATAAAATAAAACTATAGGATTATATTATCTTTTATCACTTAAATACATAGAAATAGTCTTGATTTAATGTAAATAACTCCATAAATATAGTAAAATCAACATACTAACATATATGAAAACCATTACTTGTCTCCATTACTCTATTCTATCCATACTCTATCTTTGGCCCATTCAATTCCATAACCTTCATAGGAGACTCATTATTTTGTAAATAGATTTATATTTCACTATGAAGATTTGTCTTACTTATCCTTGGGTTTAATGTTCTATTCTTTTTTAATCCAACCCCTCTACATATTTTTCTAACCTTCTATGCTCATTACAAAATACAATATCTATTTTAAGACCATAAAATCTTTAACTAAATTGGAACTACCCTAGCTTCCCTCCAACTCCTCATGTACATTGAGAGTGATCAACCTAATATTTGAAAAACTTATGAAAGGTACTAACTAAGGAGTTAGGTATGTATTATATCATCCTAAACTCCTTTCTAACATCTAACTAAATAAATTACCACTTGACACTCTCTTAAGACTAGACTATAGACTCCTAAATACCAACATGACTTACAAAAGACTCTAACATGTGACAATGAATAATATTTGTAGAATTGTAATGATGTGCCTACATCAGCATGCACATGGCCTACAAAGAAGCATATATATAATCTCAATCTAGATATGAAGCTAAAAGTAAAGGCTAAATTGGATAGAATGAAGGATGCAAGAATCATCTATTTAATAGAAAAGGTAGATTGGGTAAGCCCCATGGTAGTTCAAACCAATAAAATAGGGAAAATATAGGTATGTGGGGACTATCACATATTTATCAAAACTTATGTAAATAATCCATTTTTAATTCCTTTTATAGATGAAGTTTTGGAGTCTATCACAAGACATGAAGTTTAATCTTTCATAGATTGTTTAAGTGGATATCATCACATATTAGTCGTATAAGAAGATAGAACCAAAACAAAATTTTCAATGAAATGGGGTTATTTTGAATACAAAGTCATGATTTTTGGCCTAAAAAATACACCTACAATGTTTTCTCACATAGTGGTTATGACATTCAAGGATTTCATTCATGACATCTTAGAGTTTTACCTCGATGATTAGGTAGTCTTCTCCTTATTCAAAGATAATTTGTCTAAGTTTCATTTAATGTTGGAATGATGATGAGCCCTACACATTACTTTGAATATGAAGAAATGTTTATTTTTCACACCATTTGGTGTTTTGCTAGGACATTTAGTTTGTAGTGAAGGCATTTTGGTAGATAAAAAAAAATTGACCTCATCCTGAGTATACCTCCACCTATTAGTTACATTGAAGTGCACTCTTTCTTGGGGCATATAGGATACTATCACAAATTTATCAAAGGTTATGTAGTTATTTTGTCTCCTTTAGAAACTTTACTACACAAAAATGTGAATTTTTTTTGGACTTTAGAATGTCAAGTATATTTGATTGAGATAAAATTGTGACTCATTACGGAACCCATACTTGTCTTTCTAAACTAGAGCAAGACTTTTCACATACATGTGGATGCTTTGGGTATCATAGTTGGAGTTATTCTTACACAACCCAGATATGGTGGGATTAACCATCCTATTAATTTTATTTGTTTAAAACTATCTGATGTAGAGAAAAAATATACAACCATGAAATGGGAAGCATTATCCATTGTGTTCACAATACAAAACTTTTGGCACTATCTACTTGCAACACTATTCAAAGTCTTCATAGATCATCAATTCCTATGATTCCTTTTCAATAAGCCAATGCTAAGAGGATGAGTCTATTGATGGTTGATGCTATTTTAAGAGTTTTAATTCTATATGAATATAAATCTAAGAAGAGAGAATATAAGACTAGACCATCTCAATCACATGCCAAATGGGGAAGAGCTGGAAGAATTAAAAGAAGACTCTCTTAATGGTCATATTTTTTATGTCTCTACAATTCTTGAGAATTTATAAGCCATTACCAACTTCTTCAAACAAGGAGTCTTCCATACAAAATTTCAAGAGCATGATAAGAAGCATTTTATGACTAGAGCACTGCCATATACCATCATTAATGGGTTTCTATATCACATGGGGAAGGGTAAAGTCCTATGTAGGGTTGTTTTGGAACTTAAAAAAGCTCAAATATTAGAGGAATCTCATCAAGGAGTCATAGGAGGAAATGTTTTGGGATAATCCATGGATATAAAGATAACACAAAGTTAATTATGGTGGACAAATTTATTTCAAGATGTACATAGAGTTGCACAATATCGTGATGTCTACCAATGCATGGGTAAACCACTATAGAAATATGAGATGCCTTTACAACCTTTGTTAGCTAAGAAACCTTTCAAAAAATGGGTAATTTATTTTTTTAGAATGATTAACCCACCAAACAAGTGCATTAAATTAAGGTACATCATTACTATGACCAACTATTTTACTAAGTGGGATGAATTTGTTACAACACCTAGCTACAGTGTGAAGGATGTAGTGAATTTTTTATATGAAAATATAATTATAAGGTTTGAATTCCTTATAAAATTAGTTAGTGATAGAGGAATACACTTTATAAACAATACCATCAAGGCTATAACTAGAGAATTTATGATCTCTCATCATAAAATAACTATGTATCATCCACAAGCCAATGGCTAAGTTGAAGCATCCAATAAAGTAATATGTAAAATGCTAAAAAAAATCTATGATTTCAAGAGAGATGAATAAGAAAGATCAAATTCTTATGATCTTGTGGGCATATCTCACACATTACAAAAGGGATATAAAATTTACACCATTCGAGTTGGTGTATGGTCTGGAAGCAATCATGTCGATGGAATATTTAGTACCCATCTTATGCATTACCATGGTTAATCAACTCAAATTTCATATGTTTTTTTTAATAACTAAATCCTTAAACTAAATTGGATGGATGATTATAGATGAAGAGTAGCCTAGATATAAAAAGTGCACAAGCAGAGACAAAAAGCATGACATGATAAGAACTCGTGACAAAAATAATTTCACAAGGATCAATCAGTCTTATTATAAGATAATAATTTTAGATAATTATCAAGTAAGATACATATATAATGGAAAGTTAATTACATTATACATTACCTAATTCATCAAAGAATCATGGTTTTAAGAGATCTGCAGTGAACTATGTTACCATGGTGGGTAAATTGTTGTAGGCTTAAGCCCTACTACCAATAATCTATTGATCTCATTCAAAAATCTAAGTCAATGCTAAGAAACACCATATAGATTAGGATTTCCCTATTTTTTTATGTTTTGTGTTTTTTCTTTTCTATTTTTTTGTTTGTAGATGACCTTAGTAACAACATTTGTGAATTACAAAGACTGAGCATTATGTGCACTAAACATGCATATAGAGATCCACGTGTGCCACCAAAAAAGTCAAAGAGGAGAACTAAAAAAATTTAAGTCTAGGAAAGGTATGCAAACATCACATCAATAAGATAACCATCAGATAAAAACTAACCACTAAAATTAAATACCATATCTAAGGTTTGATGGATGGAATCTTTAATAAATCAATATCTATTCAACATTAGTTGATCCTACCCCTATATAGATACCATATATCATAAAGGTTTAACTCCACACATGCACCAATGAATAACTAATTTAATGGCCATATTAGATATCAATTTACCACGTCTACCATTTCATTCAAAGATGAGTGGATAGATAAACATGGTTTTGATGTGGACCCCAATAGGCATGAATTCTATAAAATCCAAGTTCAAATACCAAGATGACATTTCAACCTTGAGCATATTTTCATGAGCTACAACTATCAAAGAGTCAAGCTATTTTCTTACACAAAGAGGAAAAATAATTTCAATTTTATCTTTCATGCATATATGGATAATTCAATGCTAATTAAAGCTCCCACTAATGCACAAAAAGAAGATATGGGTGTCAACATATCACTCTAAGAAATAAAGTAGGTTTGATTACCTCTACCAAGCTAAGAAAAAGCACTTCCACCCTGATCCTATTGATTTTTGGGAACCACTCACCATCATATCTCCCCACCTATTCCAAAATATAGACATTAAGCACCTACTTTGTATGTTTACCTTTAGTAATCTAGGGGAGACCATGAAAGTATTACTTGGGAGATCTAATGAGGGCACAATCTATTTGGGCCCAAATGAGAATATTATCATCAACACACAAGCCATGGCCTAAGATCTAGGCATTCCTACACATGGGGATTCATTGTTGCCATATAAGATGAAAATGCCTCCCATTTTACAAGAAGTTTGAGATCTATATGTGTAGAGCAATAGAGGGATTCCCATCAATGAAATTTTAGATGAGATAGTATGTATACTTATGAAGTACATAACCAAATGATTTTGGTAGATGACCAAGTCTACCAAGAAAATTTACAAGGGCATCAAGGACTTTGCTCATAGGATGATCCACCAAAATGAATAGTTCAAATAGCTAGAGTAATTCATCTATGAGTTACTCATAAACATTGAAAAATATTGAACCTCCCCCAAGCAAACATTCTAATATTAGTTCTTAATTTTCCTACTTTGCTTCATGCAATAGAAGTCATTAGAGGAAAAAGTGCACCAACATATAGACTATTGTCTAGTGCAACAATTCCAAAATCTCATCTGGATATAGTATGATAGAGATTTCACACATGAGGGAATGTTTAAAGCTTAGTGGGAAGAATACCTAGACCTCATCACCACATATCCTTGAGTGCCAACTAATGTCATGTAATATTTAGATCAACATGCAATGATTATCCTACTACCTAAATGAGTTTTTATCACCATCGATGAGATATCATGATCACATTTCCAAGTTCTTCCCTTCTTCATCACAATGGATATAGTGAAGACTAAAGTGGCCCAACAAAAAACATTCACATCTAGGCATGTGACCCCCTTATAATCCATACCACCTAGCATAGATATTCTTGATGCATAAAAACTAGAGCCAGTAACTAGCTCATAGTAGTATAAGGGAAAGTGAAAAGTAGATCCTCGATTGGCATCACCTCCTTTAAAGCAAATGACATGTATCAATGTGACCAAGAAGGATGATTCAAAGGTACTATAGATTATAGACTAATATGACCTCATCTAAATGGGAACATAAAATAATAGAAAGTCTTCTAGGTCATGATGGTAGACATGTATAGAGACTATTATGAGAAGGATGTATAAAAAAATTCTTCTTTTGGAAGGTAGTGTGTACAATGCAAGTTTATAAGTAGGTTCCTCCAAATATATGGATGGACATCCTATCTATTAAAGGTACAATCATTAATGGGGGGTGAATTAGTGAGATAAAATAATATAACTTAAATTTTTATCTTTACAAACACTTGACTAATTACCACAAGCATTCATGAATTATACACATCATTCATAGAAATAAGTAAGAGAGATAATACAAGATCAATCACACAACACATGACATATGTGGGAAACCTTCTGGGGGGATAAAAACCACTAGACCTAAAATTGAACTACTATCCTATAATAAAAATATCCAATTTATAACATATAATAATGATCAAGAAACTACAATCCCTATTTAGTGAGATTATAATCACACAAGGTGATGTCATACCTGGCTAGTTGAGCTACAACAATAACCAAACCTCTTATCAAGTTTCACCTTGCAAGGAGGATGCAACCACCTTAAACATTGAGCTTAAAAACTATTGTCACTTTTATTTTCACCCTTTGAGGATATGCTTAATATCTCCTCATCAATGTGGCACAATGGAAACACCTCTAGGCTTGTGGGTAACCTAAGGATGAGTTGAATCTCCAGATAGGGATAGCTCATTTGATGTACCACTTTAGATTAAAACTACACCTAAATTAGGGGTGAAAAGGAAGAGATATAACTAAAATCAAACTATTCTTAGAGAGGTGATACACAAAATAAAATCATGACTTCCAACCAGAAGCATGTTACACATGAAATCAAGGGGCAAACTAAACATACACTTCTCCATTCTACATATTCTCGCATTAATATTACATTATAAGGTTATGGATGAATGTGAAAATATAGGAGGGAAAAATAAGAGGACTTGAATGGCACTAATTAATATACTAACTCACTAAACCATTGACATTTCCTACAACACTTCATATGTCCTACAAGAATAAGCTTTCCAATTGTAAATAAGATGCAAGAATGAGACAACACGATAAGGAATCTATAGTCTTCACTAAGAAAAATCCAACATTCAAGTAAAAAAAAATAATAAAAGTAATTAAGTGGTAAAACATCCTTATTATTATTGATCAAATGGTATGCAAATGATCAAGGATTCACCATACTTAGGTGGATCATAAGTTACAATGCCAAAATGGCTAGTTCTTATAGAACTTGAGAGAGAGAAAGATGAGAAGAGAGAAGTACAAGGGTCACAAGGACAATTTTGAAACTAAGATAATTAGTTACTTGTGCATGATAATATGATATAATATGAAACATGCAATTTTAAGAAGCCCAAGTGTCCATCCAAGTCATCAAACTCTTACAAAGTGGCCTAAAATTCCCTTAACTGGCTCAAAAAAATTGGTTTCATGATCATCCCTATTTATAAATACCAAGATTTATTAGGGATAGTTATTATTATTATAATTAAGGGTAAATGTTATATTAATTCTTCTCCATTCATTAGTTTTAGACCTATTCATCTACAATCATCCCAAAATGAGATATCATTATCTATTATCAAGGAAACTCCTCTTTCATGCACCCTGCACACTTAGCCTAAAAATTGGAATCATTTCCTCATTGAAATCCATGGATGTATTGGATGACACATTTAAATACCCTTGATGGCCTTATAATCATCAAGGACACCTTAAAATTACCTCACTTGAATATTTTGACCCTCCTCACTAGCTTGTCCATTGTGTCAGTTTTGAATGGTTGAGATGAGAGCTCTAATATTGACACTTATGATTTTTTTTCATGGAATTAAATTACCATATGGATTTATTACAATTCCTAATATTCTCTCCAAACTTTATTTCATCTTCAGACTCCTCTTATAGCTTGCATAATGCACAAAACTATCAAGAAAAGCTTATTTTGTACCCTATATGTACATGTCCATATAGATAAAAAATTATGGGATGGATATTTAGTTAGTCCATTATAATTTCCAATAACTTTCATGATCAAAATATTCCATTATAATGCATCTCCAACTTCATTTCTCCAATTAGGTCTTGACTGAGGGTTTGCAAGGGTTTTAGGCCTATTTTGACTCTTAATCTTTTTTCACAAAGATCTGACATCCAAATTACAAAGAAAAAAAATATGATGTTAAAGGACCTTTATAACACTTCTAAACTCCTTTTTCATCCATACAAGGCCTCATGAAAGATATGAGCATTTGAATTTGACTTATTGAGTTTGTTCTCTTATTCTTTACAGTTCTAAGTTAGTTTGTGAGCCAAAAATGACCTTGATGATTTATTTTAAATTTTAAATATTTCACATATCTATAATGATCTTATCTCATGCTATAAGTGTGGAAGACCCCCCATTTGGACACTAGGCCTAATGTTAGTCTTGTAGCCTATCTATAACTTTTGGTGCTTTAAACCTTCCATCTGATATTCCTTGTATTACATTAGATTTATCACCTTTATTATTAACTTATTATCATACCCAAATTAATTTTAATTTTCTTCCAAGGTTTCAAGTGAGAGTGACTTTTCTTTTGGCCTATAGGCAAAAACCCTGCCCTTATGCATGACTATAACTCTAGTATTTTAGATCATCCTAAAAGGTTGTATAATCCTATGAGGTTCTATCCAAATTTAAATTGGTTTTATAAAATTTCACACAACTCTTTTAGAGTTTTAAACATTACTTGGTCCAACACTCATCAATTTCTCCCCAAACCTACCAATGTATGCATGAGGGGAGGTACCCCCAGTCTGAGACAAAATAGGGGGTGCTTCCCATATTTTATTATGTAAGATGAGTATATTAGGATATTATTAAAGTCTTATATACCCAAGCTTCAAGTTCCAAGATTGGTTTATATACACAAGGACTATGTAGGAATTTCCAAAGTGATCTATGTATTGCATTTAAAAGGGATTCTCTCTACTTGTATTAAATTTAAAAAGTATCTAAAGACTATCATGACCAATATTAGAGTGTTCTATGTCAATTTACCATTTGAAACATTCTACATATCTTTATCATCTTTGAATCCTCAAGATTGAGTTTTAACATGACTATTGTGTTCTACTCTAATGCTTATGTATATACGTTTCCTTAGCTTGAATTTATATTTGGATACATAAATAAATCTATTAAAAACCTTATTATATCATGTTAATTTTTTTTACCTTCCCACTCATGTTTTGATAATACCAATAAACAAGGAACCTCTCTCTCTAGCTCATTATCAACACAGTCAAATGTAGTTGGATGTAGGTACAAATTGGCTTGGAAAACCCTATGTAGGCTTGTTTCACACATTAAAAATATTATAAATTTCATCATGGATCTGATTAAGGTGTTCAATATTTTTTTTCATCATTCCAACTTCACCTAATGTCTTAATAAGCACCTTGAACTCATAAGACTGAGTTCTTCCCTCATGACTGAGAAACTTTGCCCTTAAGATTCCTATAGGTGTGTAGTAGCCTTAACTGAGATTAATCATGGTGTTTAAAGACTTTCCATTAAGAATTAGGTATATATATCATTTATTAAATACTTTTATTCACCTTTTATTCCTTAAAACACCACCTATATATCATATATCATCCCACTATCAACCTACCCTATTGTAGGTGTACATTTTTTGTTAGAGGGACCCCTGTAGGTGTATATAGAGATTATAATACCATCATCAACATCATAATTATGATATTTATGCATATTTTATATCTATTTTATCAGTGGAAACATCTTAACCATTATTTAATGCTTAGTTTTCAACCTTAGGGTATCAATAGTCACTCAAAACTATAAACCTATAGATGAGACTATAGGGTTTTAGTGTTTTTAAAGCAACTTTGAGGCTCCAAACATCCATCTTATCCTGAATTTTTGACCCTCATATTTGGCATGTGAATTACCTTAAATAATTAAGTTTGAAATGTTAATTTAATCCATATCACATTTAAAACATGTTAAATGTCCTATCACAATCCTCTAAAACCATTAACAAGCATGAAGTTCCTAAAAATAGTGAAAAATAGCTTGCAACTCAGAAAGGTGTATCTTCTTGAAACCTAAGATATTTTCCCCATAAAAATATCATGAAAATTAAAAATAATAATGGATATAATTTAATAAGGTACAAAAAATCTTCTAGAGTCAACCTCACCAATTGGTTCATACATACTTTCCCAAAATGGAGCAAAACACATAGGGTGTATGAAATAATCAGCTTAAAAGTACAATCAAATTCATGAGGATGGTTCATGAATCACAAGCCACCATTATTAAAAATCTTTGTATTTAAATTAATATTTCTAATTTTAATACAACCTCCAAGAATAATTTTACTTGAAACCTCTTCAGCTATCCGTACTGAGCAAAAACCTGAAGGTCACTTTTGTATGTCTAGAAATGTTAAGATGGAATACAATGGTTTTGGGCCTTTTATGAAAATTAAAAATAGTTTAAAGAACTTATATTAGTGTTATGAATATGAAGGGACATTCCATTTTATTTTACCAAATGTCACACTTCCTCATGAGCTATACAAATGCTAAAATCTCTTTCTTTCTCAAGAAAATTGCCCTTTCTACTAAAGAACCTACCACTTTTAGTTATTTCATTTGATTAAGACCTCTAAGGACACATGGGATATGAGATCACATTTATTAACCTTAAGAAATTCTCAATAAATACATACAAATCATTAAATTCTCACCTCAAAATGGCCCAAAATGACTAAAAGGGCTAAAATGACTAAGGGCCAAAGTTGATATAACATTAAATGACATTAATTAACCTATAAAACACCTTGTGACATACTTATTAGACCCTTAAAACACCCAAAATTTAATTTTTTACCTATGGGTACCCCAATTTGACCTAAAAGTTAAATTTGGTCAACAAATTAGTGACTCATAGGGGTAGTATGCCTGTTATACTAACTAGACTAGTAGCCTTATCAATCCATTGGATTTAGGAGTCAACTAAAGTCTAATACAAAAAATAAGGATTTGACCATTGACTACAATATTTAATGAAGATAATACCAGTGACTACCTCAACCACACAAAATAAAAGACACACAAAGCAAGAGCAAACACACATGTTCTTCATGAGCACTTATGGAACACACACACTAAACTAAAAAAAATAACTCAGACACTAAATAACTTGAGATGATAACTTCCTCCTAGATCAAAGGGGAAATTTTAAACTCTTTTTACTTCATGACATGAAGGATTGATTGAGACATGTATCCTTTTGATCCTTGACATTGATGCCTCTAACTCTTTCATTATGTTTGGCAACTTCATTGGCATAATGTTCATTGAAAACTAGGTAGCTTAAAATAGATTGGATATATAAATTAACTCTTCTTTCATCCAAATAGCCTCAACCTTCTCATGTGGATCTTCAATTGCAACCTCATTTTTTATTCCCATAGGGCTCTCGATAATATTGGGTTTCTTCTCAGCTACAAGTTCTTCTAGCTCATCAAGGAGATTTACATACTCTATCCAATCTTGATCTTTGTCCTCCATGGAATATTATTTCTTCACCTTGTCATTTAATTGGCCCTCAACTTGGTAAATCTCTTAAAGCTCTTGAAATACCCTCACTTTCAACTACCAATCATCCTTGTCCTTCTTATTATCTATAGCCACTACCTCTTCAAAATTCTCTTATTGATGTATGATATCATCAATATAGATTTTTTAACTCTCTAATGCATATTATTGTGATTCAAGATTAGGATGAGGTATTGGGTCATCTTCAAGAACAACATCTTGCACATTGGTCTCAAGATAGTTTTGTAGGTCTATAACCTCTTTAGGAAAGACTTAAAATTGTTCTCCATCCATAAAAACACATTAATATTCATACTTGAGATGATTATCCAAAAAAAATTGATCAGATGTTGAGTCTTCTTCAAAGGTTGCAAGATCCTCCATCTCCTTATCTTTCATGGTAATGTTAAGACTAGGCATTTTGAAAGCATGTGACTTATCCCAATGAGGCTTCCAAGGATGTATGTCTTCTTCAAGTAATATTTTTTAACCTTTATCAACTAAATAATCCTATTTAGGTTCCTATACCATAGTTCCATTAAGGTAAATGGTGATGGGGTGAGGACAAGATGAACTAATTGGTGAAGGTGGCACATAGAACTTAAAATCAGATTTAGAGTGAAATGTAGGGGTTATTTTAGAAGATCTTGAGGAAGGGGGGATAGACCTTGGGATAAAACAACCTTATTTTCTTCCTTCCACTTGATAATCACTTCATTCACATCTGATTAGGCTTGAGAATTCTCTTGAGGAAGGTTAGATGGGGTGTGTTTAGGCATAGGATCTTCTTTTGGGTAAAAACCTTCCATCACACCTTGGCTTAACAACTTCATCTTTAACTCTAATTCTTCAATTTTCTTAGATAGGTTCTCTTGTAAAAGTCTCTCTTTAAGTATATAGGAATTATCATGATCATAAGGAATACATGAGGGCTGACATGGAACATAATAAGCTTATTGAGGAAGGGTGGGAGGGACATGCAAAGGACCAACTTCATTATCTACTTCACACTCCTTCACAATATTTCTATCTTCTTTCTTTCCCCATGATTACACTATCTTAATCTAGCTTAGGATGTTGGGATTAAAATTCTTTTATTGAGGTGGTGATGCAACTTGAGGAGTGATGAAGTATTCAAGAAACTTAGAATCTCCTTAGGCTTGGAATCTCCACCTTGTCTCCAACTTGGAATGGCATATCTATAGGTCGCTTCTTGAAGTGGGGATGTAATTAGAGAGGGAAATGAGGGTTTAGATTCCACTTATTTTTCTAATAATATGTACCGATGCATTTTTTATTGTCTAACTCAATTTTTCTATCAAGGTTTGCTTCAAACACAAGGCTAGTCTTTTCAACTCTCTCTTCCACTTGATTTGGAAAAGGATGACTTTGGAAATTTTGATTAGGCTCAAGAGTAGGGATAAAATATGGTTGATAGAAAACTTGGGGAAATGGATATGAAGTTTGGACTTGGTGAGGCTTCCTCTCGTAAATTCTTATCTTATCCTTCAAGGATGCAATCAAGCCACTTACATCTAGCATCTCATTTGTAATCCTTTGCCAATTGGCTATCTCAATAGGTGACCACTCTCTTTTGACCAAATATAAGGCATATATCACCTTGTGAATTAAATATATAGGGACATATTGACCATGTCCCCTTAGTGTATTAATCTTCAACACCTACTTTTCATAGACTAAGAATGTCTTCTTGAAAGTTACAATGCATTAATTGGAGAAGTTGATTGGTTGACTAAGAGAAACATATGGAGAAGGTTGATTATAGGACTGATAAGGATTATGATAAGGATGGTTATAGTGCTGATAAGGATCATGTTGAGGTTGTAAATGGTCATAGAAAGACTGGTAAGATTCACACCAAGGCTAATAGGAAATGCCATGAGATTGATATGTCTCACCAACTTGTGTAAGACAAAATTCAACACCAAAATTAGCCATGAAACCTCATTGAGAGAAAGAACATGAAGGAAAATTTTACAAAAAATATTCAAAAGATAACATGGGATATTTGACCAACTGATATAGCTTTGGAGTCACCATTGATGCTTGAATAGATGCCTCTAAAGGATGATTGTTAAAAGATAACACCAAAAATATTCCAACTTTTTAGACTAAGAGTCCCACCGGGCATGAAAAAAACTATTCTAACTTGTATTTTCACCCTTTTAGGAGATTCCTAATCTCTCCTCATCCAAGTGGCACAATGAAAACACCTCTAGGCTTGTGGGTAGCTTAAGGATGAGATGAATCTCTAGATAGGGCTTCTTTGATTTACCACTTTAGATTTAAACTAAACCTAAACTTTGGGGGGGGGGGAAATAAGAGAGATAACTAAAATCAAACTATTATAATGAATTTGATACACCAAATAATATGATGACTTCCAACCATTAACATGTTACACATGAAATCAAGGGACAAACTAAATATACATTTCTCCAATTTGCATCTTCTCACATCAATGTTACATTATGAGGTTATGGATGAATGTGAAAAGATAGGAGGAATAGAAAATAGGCCTTGAATATAAATAATGAGAATAATAACTCACTTAATCATTGACATTTCCTATAACACTTCATTTCCCTATAATAAAAATCTTTCTAACTATAAATAAGATGCAAGAATGAGATAATATGTTAAAGAATCCATAGTCTTCACTAAGCAAGATCCAAAATTAAAGTAAAACACACTAATAAGATTCATGAAGAGATAAAACATCAGTATTCTTATTGATCAAATGGTATGCAGAAGATCAAGGTTTCACCATACTCAGGTGAAGCATAAGTTACAATGCCAAAATGGCTATTTCTTATAGAAATTGAGAGAGAGAGGAGAAGAAAGAAGTCAAAGGGCCATAAGAAAACTTGTAAAGATTATAAAATTATTTAATTATTCTTATAAGAGGATATTATATGAACCATGCAAGTTCAAGAAGCCCAAGTGTCCATCCAAGTCATCAAACTCTTGCAAAGTGGCATGAAATTCCCTTAACTAACTCATAGAAATTGCCTTCATTATTAGCCCTATTTGGACATCCAAAAACTGATTAGGGATATTTATGATGATTGGGATTAATTTTAATGGTTTTAGGTATGATTCTCCATGAATTTTTTGTAATCCTAGTCATTTAGAATCATCCCAAAATGAGATATCATCATTTATTGTCAAGAAAACTCCTCTTTCATGCACCATGCACACTTGGCCAAAAAATTGGAACTATTTGATCATTAAAATACATGTTATGGAGTTTATGATAATTTTAAATACTATAAATTTCCTTATAAGCATTAATTACACCTTAAAATCACCTCACTTGAAGATCTCCACCATTCTCACTAGCTTGTCCACTATGCCAGTTGTTACTGGCTAAAATGAGAGCTCTGGTCTAAATACTTAATAATTTTTTATGGAATTAAATAACCATAGGGAGTTATTAAAAGTACTAATATTACATTAAAACTTTATTTCATCTTCAGAATCATCTTTTAGCCTACACAATGCATAAAATTGTTAGGAAAAGCTAGGTTTATACCCCATCTATACAAGTTTGTATAACTATAAAGTATGGGAGGGAACTTGAGTGAGTAATATATAAGGTAAAATAACTTTCATGATAAAAATATTCCATTATAATACATCTCTAAATACATTTCTATAATAGGGTCTTAATTGAGGGTTTGCAAGGGTTTTAGGCATATTTTGACTCTTAAGCTTTGTTCATAAAGTTCTAACATCCAACTTGCAAAAAAAATCCACAATTATGATGTTCAAGGACCCTGATAACACTTATAAACTCATTTTTTATCCATGAAAATCCTCATGAAAGGTATGAGCATTTTAATTTGACTTATCAAGCTTGTTCTCTTATTCTTTATAGGTCTGAGTTGGTTTCTGAGCCAAAAGTGACCTTATTGATGCTTTATTTGAAATTTTAAAGATTTAAAATACCTGGAGTGATCATATTAAAAATTTTCAATAGGTTATATATCTCATCTCATGCTATAATTGTGGAAGACCCCCCATTTGGACACTAGGCCTAATGTTGGTCTTAAAGCCTATCTACAAGTTTTGGTGCTTTAGACCTTCCAGCTAAGTTTCCTTACATTACATAAGATTTATCACCTTTTTATGACCTTATTATCATTCAAAAATTAATTATAATTCTCTACCAAGGTTTCAAGTGAGAGTGGCTTTCCATTTGGCCTCTAGGCCAAAACCTTACCCTTAAGCCTAACTGTAACTCTAGCATTTTAGATCATCTTGATAGGTTCCATACTCTTAAAAGGTGTTCAACACATTTTAATTGGTGATATAAAACTCCACACAACTACTTGAGAGGTTTAAACATCACCTGGTCCATCACTCATCATTTTCTCTCCAAACTTGCTAGTGTATGCATGAGGGGAAGTACCCTCTATTTGAAACAAAATAGGGGGTACTTCCCCTATTTTATTAGGAAACATTATTATTTTAGGATATTATTCAAGTATTATATACCATATACACAAAAATCTATCCTTTTTTTAGGTCATTTGACCATCTAAAGCTTCAATTTCCAAGACTGGTTTTTATGCACAAGGACTATGTGCAGGAATTTCCAAAGTGAACTATGTATTACATTAAAAAGGGATTATATCTACTTGTATTACATTTCAAAAAGTATCTATAGATTATCATTATAAATATTATAGTTTTATAATTCCATTTACCATTTGAAACTTTCTACATATCCTTCTCATCTTTGAATCCTCAAGATTGAATTTTAACATGATTGATTGTGTTCTACTCCAAGGCTTATACCTGTAGGTTTCCTTAGCTTGAATTTGGATTTGGATATATAAATAATACCTTTAAAAATATTATTCTATCATGTTAGGTTTTTATACATTTCTACTCATTTTTTGTATAATACCAATCAACAAGGAACCTCTCTCTCTAGATCACTATCAACACAGTCAAACATAGTTGGTTGTAGGTGCAAATTGGCTTAGAAAACCTTATGTAGGCATATTTCACACATAAAAAATATTATAAAGTTCATCATGGATTTTAATTATGTTTAAAAAAAAAAATCATCAATCCAACTTCTCTTAATTGCTTTACAATCACCTTGAACTCATAAGACTGAGTTCTTCCTTCATGACTAAGAAACTCTACCCTTAAGATTCTTGTAGGTGTGTATTAGCCTTAATTGAGAAAAATCATGGTGTTTAAAGAATTTTCATTAATAAAAGTTATATCTATAATATATTCCATACTTTTATTCACCTTTCATTCCTTAAAACACCACCTATACATCATCTATCAACCCACTGTCAACCTACCATGTTGTAGGTGTGCATTTTTTGTTAGAGGGACCCCTATAGGTGTATATGGAGTTTAGAATACCATAATTAACGTCATGTTGATGATATTTATGCCATTTTTATATCTATTGTATCAGTGGAAACATCCTAACCATGAGGTAATTATTAGTTTGCAACCTTAGAGTATCAATAGTCACTCAAAACTCCAAACCTATAGATGAGACTGTAGGATTTTATTGTTTTTAAAGCAACTTTGAGGCTCCAAACTTCTATCTTATCCTCAATTTTTGAGCCTCATCTTTGGCATGGTTCCTTTATATAATATGAGATACAAATTTAACCTATCTATATTCTCCAATTATCTTGGCAAAAATGTTATAAGGTATTCATAAAACCTCTTGGACCTTTATTTTCACATTTTGGGGATTTAGTCTCAAACTCAGTCATATCATTTTTTGAAGATGACCTTCAACCTTGTTTATAAATCCATCCTTAAAAATAATTATAACATTATATTTTAATAATTTTAATACCTTAATGAGGGTGTAAACATGTTTTAACCTTTCTATATGGATTCTAAGATCCCAAGCCACCTGTAGGTGATCATTCCATAGTGTAGTTAGTGAAAATCAGGATGATTAGAAGGAATGGTAATAGACTTATCATTATTACTTAGAACTTTTAAAACTTTAAAGACATAAATTAATTTATTATGAAATATTTTATAAAAAAATTAAGGATCCATCTTAGTGCATTGCTCTCCTGTAGGTGTTAATGGAGTTATATATAGGTAGTGGGCAGAATTGGAGCAATATGCATGGGGAAAAGATTCATGAACAAGCCAAGACCCTTTATAATTACACCAATGATTTTTATTCATTATTATTTTCTTATAAATAGCTTAAAAACCTCCATTTCAACATGATTTTCTTCTTTCATGACACCTATGCATGTTCATCAATGGCTGCCTGACTGTGAAAGTTACATATGATTAAAAACTCATGGGAATTACCTTGAAGAATTAAATTTTAAATTTTAAGGTAATACATAACACAAATAAAAATAATTAAATTTATTATCATAACTCTTTTAAACCATGAACAATCATGAAGTTCCTTAAAATAGTGAAAAATTGCCTATAACTCAAAAAGGTGTATCTTCTTGAAACTTAAGTTATTTTGCTCATCAAAATATCATGAAAATCTAAAATAAAAATATATGTAATATAATAAGGTATAAAAAATCCTCTATACTAACCTCACCAATTAGTTCATATGGAATTTCCCAAAATGGAGCACAACCTAGAGGGTGCATGAACTAGTAGGTAGAAAAGTATAGTCAACTTCATGAGGATGATTCATGAAGAAAAAGACACATTATTCAAAATATTTATATTTAAATGAAGTATATAATTTTAATAAAACATCCCAAAATAATTTTACTTGAAACCTCTTTAGCTGTCTGTACTAAGCAAAAATTTGAATGTCACTTTTGTATGTCTAGGAAAATAAAGATGGAATAGAACAAATTTGGGACTTTTTTGACACTTCCAAAGAATGCCAAGCACTTATATGAGTGTCAATAGTATTAAGGGATGTTCCATGATATTTCCCATGTGTCACACTTCCCCATGAACCATACAAGTGCCAAAACCTCTTTTTTTTCAAGAAAACTACCTTTTCTACTAAAGAACCTACCACTTTTCAGCTATGTCAATTGGATAAGACCTAAAAGGAAACTTAGGATGTCAAATCACATTTTTAAGCCTTAAAAATTCCCAAAAAATATGTACAACTTATTAAATGCCCCTTTTTTGACCTCAAAATGACCTAAAATGGCTAAAAGGGCTAAAATGACTAAGGACCAAAGCTAGTATAACACTAAATGACATTAATTAACCTATAAAACACCTTGTCACTTATGTATTCAACCCCTAAAACACCTAAAATTAAATTTTTTACCTAGGGGTGCCCTAATTTGACCTAAAAGTCAAATTTGGTCAACAACAACAATAACACCTATGAGCACATCCACCTACGAACTAATGTCTTCAAAACCTAATGATAGACCTTTGCTTATCACTCTTCACCTTCACTCACATTAAATTTTTAAGATCACTATTATACCAAATGAACTATGACCTATAGGTCATAAAAATATTCCTTAATCTATTATGCTCTTCAATACATCCTTAGGGCACTCTACCCTTCATTCTCTCCATAAAACACATACACAGGCCTCTCTCAAATCTCTCCAAGTCTCTTATAAAAAATTCTAGAAATCATTATCTTTTATTTCAATATTTATAGTGTAATCTTGATAAACACTCCCTTGGTTATCCATTAGGCATGCCTTAGCCCTTAAGGCATATCTCACACAAAGACATGGCTCAAACCAATCTTCATAAATTGGTCATAGCATCTATGGGTCACCCTTAAGCAGATACACATTTTAATATGGCCCTTGTACCTTTCATAGGTCTCACAGAGACCTATTCACCCATTTAGTTCACCCTCAATCAAAACAATAACATAAGACCACTTTCAAATACATGGGTCCGCTCCCTATGTCCCCTTTGACATCTTGAAATGATCACAATCATCTTTGCTCACCTTTGTGTATGTTCAAACAACTCAAATAGAGACCTTATACATAGGAATACCATTACCAAACATACAATCAACTTTTTAAGCATTTTTCATCCTAAAGATAGATTGATCACACCTTTAAAATCCATACATATCATCCTCATGTAGTCTAAAATACTCCCAAATAGCTAAGTCATCATGAGATATCAAAACAACATCAATACAATCTCGAATATCCTTCTCACATCACTTGTAGAACATATATAAAAAATTAGTCAACTTTAGAGAACCATATCTTTGTTTATACATACTTATAAATCTTTAAATTAGTTTCATTATATGTGCCATGTAATTTTATTCATATTTTATTTTTATAGTACTAGAAAATTCAACTTCTATCAAAATATATGGACAAAATATAGATCTCTAGTTTTTCTTATGTTAAATTCAAATATTTGAATTTTAATAGTCAAAATTAACCTTTGAAAACAATGATTGAATGCCATGTTCTCTCAGCTCAAATCAAATACACACCATCAATATTATTTGTAATTTAACTCATAGTCTAGAAATTCTATATGTTAAACCTTAGTCACTTTGACCTCATCTCATGTAATCTTGAAATGTTGACTCAATGCACTCTATTGATCTCTATAGATCAACCAGGTCTTTAATGATCAATGCTCACCATTCGATCAATTTGTATGAATGCCAACTCACCATTAGATCATTATCTTTTACCTTTTCTAGATATTTAAACATCATGCACTTGTCCTCATATTTATACTTCCTAACTTCTTGGATCAATGTGTAATTTTGATCTTTCTTGAACTTTAACATGTGCAAAAATGACTATGGGGACCCTTTCAATATGCCTGATTAGCCATTTTTGAACCTTAATAACTTATTTTTCACTAACATGCATGATCTCAAACTTTGACCAAATGATCTCCTCTCATAGGAGAATCCAACCATATGAAAAAAATATCATGGAACCCTCATTCATGCAAGATATAATGCCATTAAAATGCCTTCTCAAAATCTTTTATCGCAGAGCCAACTATGTCAAAACCTGCATGAGAGGGCCAACTTTGAGCATGCATATATTTTGTCTCTATTTAAAGAATGATGTGAAAATTAGTGAAAATTAATTAGGATCAAAATTGAACAAACGAATATGATTATTTTCTCTTGACACCTTCACATTTGCAAGATATAACACCATCAAAATGATCAAAACATAATGAATTCTAAATGAGAAGCAAACTTTGCACCCTCATATATTTGACCACACTTTAATGCATGAATTAATATTTGGTGCATAATAACTAGGGACTAATGTGATCACAATCATATGACCAACTCCCCTTGGCTCATTCTCACATGGTAATGGTGATGTCATCAAAGTGCATACTTAAATTTTTTGCCATTAGACCCAAATTGTCTAGATGAAAACTATGATCAACCAGATGAATTCCAATTATAAAAAAAAGCTCTCAAATCATAGATAACATATAATGTATCCATTTCACATGATCCAATCACCATAATCATCTTTGAACATATATAACCAATCAAAATCTAGAGATCAACCAAGCATACTTTAAGCACACTAGGACAAGCACATTGCACACTTTGTCATTATTACTTAGGCTATCAAAGCACTTCATCCACTCACTAGTAAAGCTCCATGAAATCACCAAAACATCGCTACAAACTTTATAATAATCTCCCCCTTTGTCATTAATGTCAACACCCATCAATATATAAATATATATCTCACCTTCTCTCTTAAAACACTCCCACAATAGGAACTTTATACAACAAGAACTTTCTCCCCCTTTGACATAATGAAAAAATGGGCACAAAATGATATTTAGGACATAAAAATACTATCAAAATAATAAAGGATCATCTTATAAAGATGATATAAACTCCACCTTACCTTGAGAATACTTCAACTTGCCTTGATAATATCCTCTTTCTCCATGCCAACACTCTCTTTAAGCAATCACTACAACCAATGAAGAAAGAACACACAAAAAAATATAAAAATGATGGAACACATCAAGAAACATATAATAGGGACTCCCCATAAGATCTCTGAGTAATTACACCTTCTGAGCATCCTTAGATCTCTACACACTATGAAGAATCACCACATATGCTTATTAGCCTTTTTTCTCAAGTTACCATAAGGACCATTAGTAGAATGTCAAGCCACTCACCAAATAGGATACATGATCTTAACCAACTTGATAACTTACCTCAATACACATATACATTTCTCTTTTGGAGAAACTGAGTAAAAAACACTCTTCTTCAGACTAAGCCTATCTAGCCTCCTTATAGCCCTACCTGGAGCTTGTAGAGCCCACAATTTTTAGTAAACACATCTTCATGACCTGAAACTTCACATCTGGATCACACTCATATGATCCTTCAATTACACTAATTTTCATCACCAATTACATCCTATGAAATATTCTTCCTTCACAAATCTACTAGCCAATTAACCTTCCATATTAACAAAAACTTAAATAATTTAAGAACCACAAACCTTAAATTCTCTATGAAGATTTATTTGACCACCCATTTGGCCCATTAAAAAAATCAAAAGTTCTCAAACCTCAATTTATAAGGCAAGACACTTTTCTATTGTAGCCCTAAGACCCTAAAATCTCAAAACAAACAAGGTCAACAAACCTCCTTTTGGTCAATGCACACCTCTTTAACTTCTTTCACACCTTCAGACCATAAAAGCTCCTATAGCACATAAAAAATAATTGTATAGGCCTTTCTAATCATCAAACTCATTATGCCATTTGGAACCACCCATTCTGACTCTGTAGTACAACTCCTTTACAAACCTTTAAAAAAAGCTCATGAACTTGTTGTTTCCCCTTAACCAAAGACATTATGATTGGCATTATCCTCCTGATTATAAAAACATGATTCTCTATTAAAATGAGTCTTTTAAGAAGCATATACAAAGACCTCCTCTACACCACAATGCTTTACCATGGTGTGTAACTAGGAGTTTCCCATAACTCCTCATATTCCTTCTCCTCCTTGGTCATCTGATACTTATAGTTCTTCTTCTTCTTTGGCTTACGATAAACAACTTCCTCATTCACTAAAACATTATCCTTTTATTATATGAATGGATTGATAATACATGGAGATAAAATAGATTCATTACATACCCTTTCATCTAAAGGATCTACCTTGCAATTTAGAACCTCATCATTAGGCACAAACAATTTATGTTCTTTTCATGAAATATTCTCAACAATAAGAAGATGTTCACTTGGATCCATACATACTTCAATAATAGCTTCAACTAGCACCATGGTCTTCTCTTTGAGCTTAATCTCTTCATTCTCAACATGAGCAGACAATGAGACCTCTTGGTAATCTTCAATTTTTGAATCATTCTCCACCATAGACAATAAATTACTTACACTTGTAGTCTTATCATGACTCACAATTTTTACCTTTGGCTTCCATGTGTTAACATGTCTTCTTCCTTACACTCTAGGATCCTGATTAAAATTATTCTATTGTAAAACCTAGCAATATGACCTCTCTATTCATAATTGTAGCACACCATATTCCTTGATGGAAACATAGTTTGTCTTATCATGTTTGCACAAAAACTTGCCATATTTCCTTTGTCATGACAAAAAAAACAACCTTCCCCTTTTGAAAAGAACTCACCTTATCTAATATTATGTGGACAATAGTTTACAAAGTGTCCCACATCAAGACAATTAAAGAACTTAACTTTCCTCACTCCTTTTGACTAATGACCCCTATCATAGTCCCATGCAAACTCATTTCTAATAGGTCTCTTACATTCTCTATACCTATGACCAAATTTATTACATGTATAAAATTAACCACTAATCCTTGCATACCTCATCACATTTAGCTATCCGATCTAATTTATTTTCATTCTACCAACACCTTCAGTACTTATCTTATGATTTTATTTCAAAGTATGATTGTCCTAGTTCACATTAGTCTTCATCTTGTCTTGAGTAGCATTATTTTGTTATTCTTCATATTCAAGACTAGTTCTATCACTAGCATGCTATTAACCACTCAAAATGTTGTCTAGATCACATGACCTCTTTTCAAATCTCACAAATGACTTCACCTTACTAGATGTCTTATCTAACTCAGATTTCAAAGACTGATTTTTAGAAACATACCATGAACATTCATATTATTTAGATTTTAGGATTTTAGATATAATTTCTAATTCACAACTTATATGATTGACCATATCTTCATTCTCCTTGGTGTATTCATTCAATATTGCCTCATATACACTGAATTCATCCTTATAGTCCCTTAGTTTAAATTTCATCTTCTTATTGATCTTCTTCTCAATCTTTAGTTATTCTAGAGCATTCATCAATATAGTCTTACAGTCCACCTCATCTTCATCATTATCTAAATCACTCCAAGTAGTCACCTTCTAATTTGAGCAACTTCCTTCCTTGGCCATGAACAAATCTTCATATTTAATGGGACCATCATCTTCATGATCATATTCTAAGTCACTATCTTCACTCTAATCTAATGAATTACAATCTTCTTTAGTGTAAACACTCTTCTTGTTCTTGAATGACCTCTTCTTATTGTTATACTTTCTCAATCATTTATTCTTGTATGTCTTCTTGTCATCATCTTAGACTTCACCATGCTATTCATCATCATTCTTCTCATGCCTATGAGGGAACTTCTAAGTAAAATGTTCCATATCTCCATAGTTAAAACATTTTAAGGGTAGTTTACCCTTATACTTTCCTAATCTTGTGTTCAATTTCCTAGTAATCTAAGTAATTATTTCATCCTCATCAATATCAAAAGTGTCATCCTCTTTGTATTTATTACCTTGGAACTTATTTATAGGTTACATCATTGTCTTGAATGTAACTTCCTTCTTTTTTGGTATATCATCATTTATTCTTATCTCATATGTAGTAAGGGTGCTATGGAACTTATCCATATTCAATTGAGTAAGATCATGACTCTCTTCTATAGTATATAATTTTGGATCAAACTTGAGAGATAGAGACCTTAATACCTTTTATACTATATTTGCTACTTCAATATTTTCTACAAGACCTCTGATGATGTCCATAGTTTCATCAAATCTCTACAAAAAGGATGCAATAGAATCTTCTTCCTTCATTTTAAGACTTTGAAATTGCCTTTTATTAGTTTGTGAATTAGCAAGATTGACCTTTGAATCTCCTTCAAAAATTATCTTCATTTTAATGGATTACCTTGGTTTATCTATTCTCTAAAAGAACACAAGTGATAGCATTCATCACCTTGGAATTATTCTCAAACAACTTCTTATGTATAACACTAGATGGAGGAGTAATAAGAGCAACATAACCATCCAAAACATAGTGCCATAATTCAAACCCTAGGGACATAATATATGCCCTCATCCTTGTATTATAAAAAGCATAATTGGATCCATTGAACATCAGTGGTTTATTAGTATATAAACCTCTTTGATGACTACCCATATTATACCTTGGATCACCTTCAAGATATTAAGCCTTTACCAAAGGACCTATTCTGATACCAATTATTAGAGGTACAATCACCAAGGGGTAAATTAGTGAGCCAAAATAATATAACTTCAATTTTGATCTTTAAAAACACTTAATCAGTTACCATAATAATTCATGAAGCACACACATCATTTATATCAATAAGTAAGAGAGATAATGCAAGATCAATCACACAACACCTGACATACATGGGAAACCCTCTTGAAGAATAAAACCCACTAGAACCTATAATGGTAATAATATATTATAATAACAAGATCTAATTTAGACCATCTACAAATGATCAAGGAACTATAATCCCTATTTAGTAAGACTACAATCTCACAAGGTGTTGTCATACCTATCTAGCTGAGCTACAACAACAACTAGACCTTTTATTATGTTTCACCTTATAAAGAGGATTAAACCACCTTAGATGTTAAGATTATAAAAAAACACCTATGAACTCATCCACCTATGAAATGATGTCTTCAACACCTGATGATGGACCTCTACTTATCATTCTTCACCTTCGCTCACCATCAATCTGTAAGAGCACTATTCTACCAAATGAATTATGACCTATAGGTCATATAAATAGTCCTTAATTTTTTATACTCTTAAACACATCCTTAAGGAACTCTACCCTTTCTTCACTTCATAAAACACATACATAAGCATGTTTCCAATCTCTCCAAGTCTCTTATAACAAAGTCTAGAAATCACTATCTTTGATTTCATTATTTATAGAGCAATCTTGATAAACACTCCCTTGGTCGGCCATTAAACATGACTTATCCCTTAAGGAATATATCACATGAAAACATGGCTCAAAACAATCTTCATAGGTTGGCCATAACATCTATGGGTCACCCTCAAACAATTACACCTTTTAATAAGGCCCTTATAGCTCTTATAGGTCTCATAGAGACCTATTCACCCATTTATCTCACCCTCAATCAAAATAATAACAAAAGTCCACTTTCAAATACATGGGTCCACTCCTTATGTCCCCTTCAACATCCTCAAATGATCACAATCATCTTATCTCACCTCTATTTATGTTCAAACTACTCAAATAGAGACATTATATATAAGAACAACATTACCAAACATACAATTAGCTTCTTAAGAATATTTTATACTCAAGATAGATTGATCACACCTTAAAAATCCATACAGAGTATCCTCATGGAATATAAAATACTCTCAACTATTTGAGTCATCATGATACATCAAAATAACATCAATACAATCTCAAATATCCTTCTTGATTCACTTACAGAACATATATGAAAACAAAGTCAAATTTGGAGTACCATATCTTTGTCTATACATATAGATCTTCAAATTAGTTTCATTAGATGCACCATGGAATCCTCTTCATCCTTTTTTTTATAGTATCAAAAAATTTGAATTCTATATAAAGATATGAATAAAATATAGAGATCTATTCTTTCCTATATTAAATTTAAATGGTCACAGTTAACCTTCAAACATAATTCTTGAATCTCATGTCCTCTTAGCTTAGATCGAATGCGCACCATTGATCTTGTTATATCTTTAACACATAGTCCACCAATACTATATGTTATACCTTAGTCACTTTGACCTCATCTTGTGCAATCTTGAAATGTCAACTTAACACACTTCATTGATCTATGTGGATCAGCTAGGTCTTTAATGATCAATGATCACCACTTGATCAATCTATACAAACACCCACTCACCATTGGATCATTATCCTATACCTTTGATCAGTTGGTATACATCATGTACATGTCCTCATCTCACTACTTTTTAAATTTTTAGAGTAACATGCACCATTGATCTTGCTCAAACTCTAACATGTGAAAAAATGATTAAGCAATGGGACCCTTTCAATATGCCTAAGTAGCCATTTTTGAACCTTAGTAACTTCTTCTACACTTAGATGCAAGATATTAGATTTTGACCAGATGATCTCCTCTCATATAAGAATCCAACCATATAAAAAATAGATCCTTAAAAACTCATTCATGAAATATATAATTCCATTAAAAATGCCTTCTCAAAATCTTCTATCAAAGAGCCAACTATGTCAAATCCTACTTGAGAGGCCAACTTTGAGCATGCATAACTTTTATCGTACTTTAGTGCATGATCTAAAAATTAGTAAAAATCAATTAGGATCAAAAATAAATAAACCCATATGATTAATCTCTCTTGACACCTTCACATGTGAAATATCTAACACCATAAAAATTCTTTCTTTCCTCTTCTTACCAAATTTCAAAATTGGCTAAGCATGGGAAAACACAGTCAAATTGTCTGTGAGCTCAAATTTGCATATGCATATCTTTTGATGCACTATATTGCATGATCTATAATATAGAAAAAAATAAACTATGCATAAAAATGAACAAACCAATATAATAATTTTATCATGAAAGCTCCATGCATGTGAATTCTAACCTCATCAACATGCTTACGCAGCACTACTTGAGCCCTTTCATAAATTTGGCTATGTTAGCATAGTGAATTTTGTTTGAGAAGACAACTTTACACCCTCATATCTATGATCTTTCTTCTATGTATGACTTGAGATCTGGTACATAACAACTAGGGACTAATGTGATCACAACCATATAACCAACTCCCCTTGGTTCATTCCCATGTGATAATGGTGACATCATCAAACTTCCTACTTAGATTTTATACCACTGAACCCAAAGTGTCTAGATGAAAATTATGATCAACTAGATGAATTTCACCTATACACAAAAGATCTCAAAGCATAGATAACATCTTAGGGACCTACTTCACATGCTTCAACCATCATACTCATGCCTAAACATCTCTAACCAGTCAAAATCTAGAGATCAACCAAGCATACTTTAAGCATACTAGGACAAGCACATTACACACTTTGTCATTATTACTTAGGATATTAAATCACTTAATCCACTCACTAAGAAACCTCCATGACATCATCATGATATCACTAACAACACCATCTTACCCACCTTCTATCAGCATGGTCATAATTTGAGAAGAAGTAGAGTTGGTCTGATGCAAAATGGATTTATTCCAGCCCTCAACTACTCCAATATTCACAACTAACATCATTTTTGATCCTGTATTAGAGAGCCCACTTAAACAACTAGTGTGTAGGCCTCAAACATGGAGGGAGGCATGGGTCTCCCATACCTTGTAATAGTGCACATTTAGATGACCAACTGATATGAAAGAAGCACAACCTGCCCCTACATCTATTACACCACCATCTAGATGTAGACTAGTCATGATCAATAGGAAGAAGTCATAGGTTTCAATTTCAAAGGTATGTCTAATTGAATCTCCACCATCACCACAAGCTCAAGAGGTTGAAATAGCCAACACCCAAGGAACAACAACTATCAGAGAAGAATCTACTTGTGTAGCTAAACTCAAACTCAGGAAAGAGGAAAAGAAGAGAAATAAATAAGATGCATAATAAAAACATGCAATGCACTAAATTGAATAATATGAGGACACACAAAAGGCTAATCATGCATAGATAGATATTTAGAGGGTCATGAATATGGCTAGGTAGGCCTAAAAAGTAGTTTATGTAGTAAATGAAGTGTAAGAGGAGAGAGAGAAGAAGGAAAAGGAAGAAAAAGAAGAAAATAAGAAATAAGATACAATAGTCTAGGTACAACAATAGGTAGAGGACACTGCTATAAAGAAGAGGGAAGAGGACAATGAAGCTTTGTAGAAATAACAAGTATAAGTACAAGCTCAATCACATGCATAGGTGTAGGCTCAATCTATAAAAGAACAAGCCAATATTATGGCCTTGGTAGTAGAAGATTAGAAGGAGGAAAAGGAAGTATAAAAGAAGAAGAAAGAATAAGAAGAAGAATAACAAAGGAAGAAGGAAGAAGAAGAGAAAAATAAGAAAGAAGAGGAAGAAAATAATAAGACACAAGAGGAAGAGAAGAGAAAGAAAGAGGAAGAGGATGAGAATAATAATAAGAAGAGGAAGGAAGAAGTGTAGAAAAAGAAGCAAGAGGAGGAGACCAAATGAAAGATGCATAAAGATGTGAAATAAAGTAAGCTGATAATAGAGGCCACAACATAACAATAAACACCAACAACCACATAGTCAACATTGTATCAACCTAAGTTTCCATTAAAAGGTGTCTGGATTTTAGAGATCCCCATAGTCACTACTTGGCACACTACCTTCTCCCTTCTACTTGATACTATGCCATGCCTAGACCTTGTAGCATCTATAAGTACATTGTACATACTCCCAGTCAAGCAAGAGGCTTCAATTCATGTCTCTTGGTTGCCTTAAAAGAAATAATTAGAGGGTGCTATAGTTTTTTAGGAGTTATTTTCATAGGAGGATACTTCCCTAGAGTAAGAATGGGTATAATCTAAGGTAGATAATGTGAATCTTAGGTCTCACCTACATGAAACAGAAAAAATGATTAAAGACAGTTGACTAGACTTGGCCTCTTAAGTAATTAGGGACAAAGTGATTTCAAAGTATAGTAGGCTCAAGACCTTGGTTTTAGAGCTCATAAAGGATTGGTGGATAGGCCATCAATTTCATATAGTTAAGGCATAGGCTATAGTATGAAAACTAAGGCAACTAATTTAATTACTCTATTAGAAGAGTATTAAAACATTATTGACATCGTAAATCTCTAAGACCATAAGGTCACATGTAGTCTATGGGACTAGAATTATTAGTTCAATAATCCTCTCACAAGATCTAGTCTAAATTTTATTATAGTTGTATCTACTAAGGTAGATATGCATAGTTTGATTACATTAGTAGATGTGAATGACATTAATCTCCATGAATCCTTTATCACTAGGGATAATTTGCATGATCAACTCATCGATTGTTGGTATGACCTATGACATAATTCATTTGTATGCCTCTAGGTAGAACACCATGTAGAAAACTTAGACCAACTAAGTATCAAAATATAGATGAGGGTTAGTAACATAAAAGTAGTTATGAGCATCACCAATGATTTGAACTTGAAATAACTCATTGGCTATCACACATCAATACACATCTTGATTTGTATGGTCTAGCAAGTGATCCTCAATTGGCATACCTATAAAATTGGCCTAGATCCATTACATAGTGAGGTGGCTCAGATTATTAATGATATAATTTATAAGCCACCATCCAAGCTCTAACAAGTCATTGCAAAGTTAAAGTTTGCATAGTTTGGGGCTAAGGATTCTTTTGGCTAGTCCTCTTCTATAACAATGTCACCTCCTTCTAGATGAGTACTGCATAATTCATAATTTTTGAAAAAAAATTAAACACTTTTTGTTTTGGGATGGTTAGTAAGATGAATGGGGATAGGATAGTTGAAAACACATAAAGGGTAGTCCCCAGGTTATGCTAGCCTATTAAAAACTTAAAAGTGTGGTAGGTTGGTACATTACTTAGTTGAAAACCCAAAAGGGTAGCTAAGTAGTGTGCAAGAGGTGAAAACTAAAAAGAACACCTTGAGTGATTACTACTACTCTTGATAGTCTACCCACTTCTTTAGTTTCTTCCCTAAGTGTACCATTAGATGGTCCCATGACATTGTCTTGAGATGAGACAACACTTTAAGTCCAATAAAGTATTGGGAGAAAAAAATGGGTAAGTAAAGTTGTGTAGTATATTCTTCAGATATTTATGCATTATGTAAGTAGTTGTCAGCTATATGTATTTTGTCCTATCCTCCATGACTTGTAAAAGGAAAGAAGGTGAATAGTATCATTTTTTAGAGCCATATTATGAGAATAATATGAATATTCAGGGACTATAAACAACTATATATGTATGCTTGTATGAAGAGGATGAAATTTTGTTGAGATCAATATAGACTATGTGGTTATGGTTACCGATTGTATTGATTATGTTTGTTCTTTGTGTGAAATGTCTTGTTAATGTTGAGCTTAATTCCATATAATTTACTCTAAATTCTCCATGTACTTTCATGAAATACTTGTCAATTATAAATCCTTCCTATCACATGTTAATTCTTATTTGTCATGCTTCTGCTAAATATGAATTCTTTACACTATTATGTGTACTTAGGTAAAACTTAGCTATCCTCATCCTTATCATGTTCTATTGTATCAAGAACCTTTTCTAATAATCATGGCCCATAAATTGTGGATAATGAGAGTAATAAAAAATATGTATATTTTGGAGGCATAGAGAAGTCAATTCATAAATGGCATTTGTTATATGTTAGTAGGATACATTTTTGGAATGTTAAGTGTGAAAAAAAATCAAATCATGAAGAGAAGGCATCTTGGGAGTTTTAATCAAGGAAAAAAAATAATAAATAATTCCATGAAATTTTCCAACTCAAAATAAAAGTCATGGAGTTATATGCTCTTCAAAGTAAATTTTACATAACATCTACCCATAAACATAAAATGGTAAAATCATACTTTATTCATGAACTAACTACAATTTAATAGTTATAAATAAGAGGGTTTAGAGATTTATCTTAGTTTTTCATGGAATATATAAATAGTAATCATACTTTGACAAAAAAAAATAGGTTTTTTGTGGAAGAACAAAGAGAACTCATAAAAATTACAATGAATAGATAACATCCAAAAACTATAAAATAAACACATAAAAAAATAAGAATAATATGATTTGATGAATTCATTTTTTAGGTCTTGGCTATAAAAAGTTTACTCATATTATGAAATTTCACATAGCCCCCTATAGCATTGATCTCAAACCATAACAACAAAAATCTATACAAGATAGGAAAAATATATTTTTTTAGGGCTCAATGTTTTAAGCATTAGGATTTTAATAACTAGATAATTATAAGGCCTCTTAATATAGATAATTATAGACACTTAAATTTCACAAAACACCCTTATTCCTAGTGTCTTTTAAATAATTTATCATATTTAGAAAACATTTACATGTTAGACTATTTCTAAGGCAATCTTGATATAACATAAGTTTAGGCTTGGACCAATTATCCTAAAAATAACATCAAAACTTATTAAAAAGAGTTACCCATTAACAAATTTACACTATTCTTTCACTATTAACCAGTCATACTTTGAAAATAAATCCTAAATACTTTCAAGGATATAATTATGTACTATGTAGGTATATTTGGGATAAAATCCCACATAGTATGGATTTGTTTACACTTTTCCATTGATCATGCACCTTTAAATTTGTATTTATACATTTCCAAACATAGGCAGTGTGCATACATTATCCTTGATCAACATATATGTACAAGTATTTTCAAACCATGAGAGTTGGGAGATCTAAAAATATCACATAGAGAAAATAATTCAAGATAAATGACTTTAAATTTCAATCTAGAGATAATCATAAAATCCTTCATACTCACAACAATATCACTCTATCTTGGTATGCCATCATTTCCCTTATTACAATGGAGGGTACTAGAGTATATTATTTTTATTATCACATCTAAGGAATAGGAGATTAAAAATACTAACTTGAGATAATTCATCCAAACATTCACAAAGCTACATTGATGTCTAATTTAGAGTGTGAAAGTTATACATTTCCAAACTTAGGCAGTGTGCATACATTATCCTTGACCAACATATATGTACAAGTATTTTCAAACCATGAGAGTTGGGAGAGCTACACATATCACATAGAGAAAATAATTCAAGATAAATGACTTTAAATTTTAATATATAGATAATCATCAAATCCTTCATACTCACAACATTATCACTCTATTTTGGTATGTCATTATTTCCCTTATTCCAATGGAGGGTATTAGAATATATTATTTTTATTATCACATCTAATGAATAGGATATTCAAAATACTAACTTGAGATAATTCATCCAAACATTCAAAAAACTACATTGAGGTATAATTTAGAGTGTGAAAATTATATAGTTTACAATGTTACCTTGACATTTTCCTAATTTATTACTTTTTTTATTTTTAAAGTGTCAAGATAGGTCAAGAATGAAATTATTAATTTTTACACATTATACACAATATTTATGAGAAGATAAAATATGTGTAATAATAATCCAATATCACATAGGTAAGAAAGAAATCAACATCTAAAAATTTAGTAGGATAGACACAACCACAGAGAGATAACATGGCTCAAATGGGACCTTCATGGGTAAAACTATATAATATGAACTTGTTGACTATTGAAGTCATCTTGGAATCTTGACACTTTATATTATTCTTCATCATGACTATTTTAGCCAAAGGATAGGTATTTTTAGAGTCATTTAAGTTCATTAAGCATTTTTGCTTCATTGAATGAGATCTAACAGTCATTTTTAAGGTCATGGGCTATTATTAGTCATGTAGTAGGCATATTAGGGTAGTTTTCAAGATAAATTGTATAAAAATCCTTATATGAGGCCTTTAACCTTATTGAGTCTCTTTTTTATGACTAAAAAAATTTCAAATTATCCCTATAACCAAAATTTTATTAGACGGCCTAATACATTAGTCATTAGGGTCGTATTATCCTTTCAAAGGTTTATTCAATTAATTTTTGATGAGGAATATATAAAAAGAGTCTTAAAAGGCACTCATGAGTTCATTAAAGGGTTAACGAGTTGTAATTCACTCATTAAGGTCATTTTAGAGGTGGAAGGTCTAATGGTTTCATAAAATTTACTTGGATATTTGAAACTCTTTACAAGCTTTCAATTCCATACAAATGGTAAAATATTGCATTTGAATTGGTTTTACCCTCCACTCCTACTTCTTGGTGGATTTTTTCATCCCCAAAATATGTGAGGACTGAATTTAATCTATGATAAAGCTATTACCTACCTTTAATCCATTATTTAGGGTAGTCTTCATTATTCAAAACTATTACACTCATATTTGGAGATTTCATGAGATTGTAATGAATCAAGCAAAACTTTGAAATATGTTGCAGGTTGTAAGGTTACTAAGAGCATTTTTGTAGGTCTGTTAGATAAAATCTCAAGATAAAATAACTAAGTAAAAGGTTTCACCATGGTTTCAAAGTTCCTTCAAAGCCTAAAGCTTCAAAGAATGAGGTTACAGTCTCAGTGCCATAGGTTTTGATCATTTTCTAGGGGTATAAAGAGATTGTGATGATAAGAGAGATTTTCATGATTCAAAAAACCATGAATGATTGCAATCCTTATAAGAAAAGAACTTCAAGGAATTGAAACACAGTCTATATCCTTTGAAATCAAATTGAATAATACAATATTGTAGGTATCAATCTTTCTAACTTGGGATAAGTTCCTTCGAACCATGATACTGGTCTTTCTCATCATTTTCAAGCTCTGATAATCTATTCAATCCAGATGCCATGTTTTTCAAATAGGTTTATGAGGTTTTCAATAAGAATATATATAGTTTTGTTGGACAAAATATACAAGATGCAAGTTTATCATTAATTTATAGAGACCTACAATGGATCCCAAAGCATAACAAGGTTTTCAAGTGGGAAAGAAGATCATCAATGGTCAAGTGATGATCTTCAAGAGAGAAGATGAGGTTTAAAACCATAGAACAAATCGAATGAGTCATTTTAAGGGCTTTTAAACTAAGAATAGACATGTTATTTCTTATTTCTAGTTATGTATGGAATTTAAAGAGTTTGGAAAGGGATTTTGGTAACCCTAAGATACTTCAACATGATCTTTAGATGATCAATAGTCAAAAAATCATGTGGATCCATCTAAGAGGTTTGTAGGCATATAAAACATCTTTAAAATCCTAACCCATGTAGAGCCATTTAAAAGGTTGCTCAAGCTTTAAAATCATCAAGATGGGTTTGTAGATCCTTTCTAAGGATCTAATGAAGGTAGTAACAATATGAGGATCTTATAGCATTGTTTATTAGACCATGTTCCAAGAAGCATTGATGGTTACAGGAAATAGACAAAGTTTGTGTGCAGGTTTAGAGAATAAGAATATTTTATGGGAAAAGAACACATTCTAAAGGTATCCTAATATTATTGCATGTTTTCAAGGATTTTTATCCCATTGGTTAATTTGAAATTAGATTGAAAGATGTTTTATAACCCCAAAAAACTTCATGGCCCAATAAGTTTCTTACAAGACCCCTATAAGTCCACTAATGGTCTATGAGGATTCTTGGAGGGTTCCTAAAATGTTAGAAGGTAATCATATGATCTAGTTATTTTCAATGAGTGTATATATCTGAATATTATCTATGAGGTTCAAAAAGAGGCTTTCATGGATATTTCAATCATATTTCCAAGGGTGACACAAGTCTGTAGGCATCTATTGATGCTTGAAATATTTCAAGGGAAATGAAATAAGTCTTGGGATTATCAACACATTTCCAAGGTATAAGAACACAAATTCAAGGAATTAGAGTAAAATCATCTATTTTATAAAAGAAACATCAAGTCTAAGAATGTGCAAGGACTAAAAATGAATCTTAAAGGGTAGATCTAAGCTTTCAAGATCATCTAATAGAGATCACAAGGTTTTCAAACCTTAAGACACATACAAGTCTATAGCCATTTAAAAATTATTTAATGAGTCTCCTATAGAATTTTCATGAATATAAGGATGAATTCTAAGTTTATATACCCTTCACACAAGCCTACAACATAGGGATACAAGGATTTGTGACCTTGATAGGTCTAAAAATTGAGGAGTTATAAACTTTATGAGAAGTTATTGATTGATCAAGATGGAATCATGTTCTCAAAGATCCTCAAGGGTCCTATAGGTCAAGGTTTAATGTTTATAAACAAGTTTTTGGAAGGAAAATATAATTTTAGATTTTTTAAGGTCTTATTTCTCAAGGATGTAATGTCAAAATAATAAATTTTAGCTCAAATACCCACTTATAGGCTTGAATATTTTAGTAAAGATTTCATGACTACCTTGATAGGTCTACATAATATGTTTCCAAATTTATGGCCCTGAATAAGACCTATAAGCTTTCTTTCAAGCTCCATATCTTGTGGTTTTGAGACCTAACATTATGAAATAGGGTTTCAAGGGTTCTAGAGTGACAAACTCTCATGCAAAGTTGTCTATAGACCTATAGGTAGCCTAGTTAGGGTGAAGTGACATCAATACACAAACCAAGGTTTACAACATGTTTTCAAGGACAAGTTTAAATTTTTATAGAGCATGTTTGAAAAATATTATAAATTTTTAGAATTTAAATTAGGTTTATTGATTGATCAAAGTGGAAAAATGGTCTCAAATCCCATAAAAGGGCTTATGGGTCAGCATTTAGGATTTTAAATCTAGTATTAAGAAGATAACACATGATGGTAAGTTTGGCATGACCATTACACCATATAAACATGCACTTATAGGATTGGAAACTATGGATATAAGATCTCTAGTAGACAAAAGTTATAGGTCTATTAAGGAGTTACTAGGATTTCTCAATTATCTCCTAAAATTTCCATAGTATGGATATGACTTGTATACATAAAGGGACTCATTAGGTTATAAACATGTTAAAGGCATCTATAAGCCTACAAGATTAATTATTTAATGAATTCACATTTTTATAAGACCTATTAGAGGTCCAATCACTAAGAGGGGGGTGAATTAGTGATCCCAAATATTTCAATTATAATTATTATCCTTTAAAACTATTTAAAAATCAATATATATTAACTTGATCAAGAAACATTAACAAGAGATCTCATTCATTCAATGCATACACAGGATCAAACACATAACACATAGTTCATATGGGAAACCCTCATGGGAATAAAACCCAATATCAAGCCTTCAACACATGAAATACTATCATATAAGAAATTAAAAACAAGAGAGAAATCAACTCATTTATACTAGAAAACCTTGATCATGTCCTCCTGACCAAAGGTATTTATTGAAACACTTGTTTCACAAGGAAAAATTGCCCCTAAGGAAGAATAAGTAATTTAGACACTCATTTTAACACCTACACATTATAAATGATGTATTATACACCTAAATATGGATTTATATTTTCTAAACCCTACACAAAATCTCTCTATATCATACATGTCTCTTACATAGGCATGCCACAATCTCTCTCTTTCACTCAAACTGTCTTCATATGCACACTCAGACCTCTTCACATATCCTCAAACTAAAAGAGAATTTTTTTTGACATTATAAATATTACCTATAGGTCATACACATAGTCATCAATCTACTATGGTCATAAATTCATCAATTTTGAACTCTACCTCTCCTTCACTCCACAATTCTCGCATACACCTTGCACTCATCTCACAAAGTCTTCCACAAGCCTAGAAAGCAACACATTTGGTTTCTTTATATATAGATAATTCATTAATCATCAAGTTAAAAATATTTTATTTGTTGACCACAATACATTCCTTCACCCTTAAGTCATCTTACATGGGTTACACTTAAGTATAATCCATTTTCAAATAGGTCTAAGTCACTTTTAGGTCCTATGGAGACCCATTCAACTTGTTAAAACTTCTCTAAGTAAGCTAAAAACATATGAAATTTTTAAAATTCATGAAACCATTCAAAATTATCTATATTTAGTCTTTAATTTCCATCAACCATCATAATAGCCTTCTACTTAAGCACAATTCACTTAAACAACATTTTGTGCACACAGTCACTATGAATGAACATCAGTCACCTTATAAACCATTGTTCATACTACATACAATTTATCAAACCTTAATAATACACAAATAGTATCCCTATGGAGTCTAAAACATTTTATAATATCTAATTCATAATTAATCATAAAAAAACACCAATATAAGCTTGAACATCCTTCTTGGGTTACTTGCAGGACACACACAAAAACATATTCAAATTTAAACCTTAATATCTTTGACTAAACATATAATTAGACATTTAAATTCAAATTTATAGATATTCCTTAGAATCCTATACAAATTCACTTTTTACACTATGATTAAATTCTACATAGATAGAAAGATATGGCACAAAAATTAGACACTAGTCTTTTCCTTTGCAAAATTCAAATATTCAAATCCAAATGGTCATAGTTAAACATCAAACATTTGTCCTCATCTTGTTGATTTCTAATAGTTTGGAAAAAACTCACTCCATCGATCTCTTTTGAAATATCTTATTATTTAGCCCATATTAATTTATTTTACAAATGTTAAACTTCATTCACTTTGACCTCATCACATGCACCCTTGCAATATTGACTAAATATGCACCGTTGATCTCTATGGATCAACTAGATCTTTAACTAGAAACACTCACCATTAGAAACATATCAAAACTCTAAATATCATGAAATTTGGCACCCTCAAATTCCTTATAATAATTTTACTATCATTCCATGTGCTTATGCCACTTAGCAGCCTCTCATGCAATGTTGACTCTTGAATTGTCTCACAGCATTGATCTTTGTTAGTACGAACCACTACTCAGCATTGATCATCTATCAAACTAGAGAGCTTGTGACACTTGTCACCTACATATGCAACCTTTGACATGTTAAATTCATATACACTATAGGATCAAGAACTATGATTTAATGCACACTATTGGATCTTCTATACCAAATGACCGCATCCTTCAATGTGAATAAACTTGATGGTCTTCGACCCATCACTATTTGTAAGTACAACTTTGAAGATTTATATTTTGAGCTAGGAAACACTTCAATATCCCAAATTTTCATGGTATATTCTATGATATAATTTGACCAATATTGGCCTTATGCATACCTAAAATAAATTCATAAACCTACTATTTCATCCATGTTTGAAAGATGGTTTGTGATGGTCTGGAAAACCTTGTAAACTACCTAAGAATCCAACTTTGAAATTTCATATCTTTTTTCACTCTTTAACATTTCACCTAAAATTAAAAAAAATAAAATAGTCACAAAAATAAATAAACCAATATGATCATATTCTCTTGAAATTTCCACATGTATGAGATATTCCATCATCAAAGTGCTTACTTGGATCTTCTTGCCACATTGAAAATTTGTCTATGGGAAAACACTCTCAAAATTCTTAGGAGCCCAAATTTGTACTTACATATATTTAGTTTTAATTCATCACATGAATTGAGACTTTGTTTATAGAAACTAGGTACTAATTTTATCACAACCATATGACCAACTCCCCTTGATTCATCCACACATATCAATGGTGATGTCAACAAACTATCTACTCAAATTTTTGCCATTACAACCAAATTGTCTAAATGAAGACTATGGACTACCAAATGAATTCTACTTATGAACACAAGCTCTCAAATCATCCTTTACCATTAATAGAACCCATTTCACATGCTCAAATCACCATACTCATCCGTGAACATCTCTAATCATGCCAAAACTGAAGATCAATCAAGCCAACTTCAAGCACACTTTAACAAGAACATTATACACTTTTTCATTATCACTTAGTCTATCAAATAAATTCATCCAATCACAAATATAACTCCATGATATCATTTAAAATTATCTAATAATTTTCCCCTTTGTCATTAATGTCAACATGCATCATATAGCTCACCTTCTCTTTCTTAAATCACTCTTACAATAGGAAACTTATCCCCCTTTGATACAATGACAAAGTGGGCACCAAATTATATTAATAACCTAAAAATACCACCAAAAATATATGACCACCTTATAAAGATCATACAAACTCCTACTTACCTTGAGCCTACCTCTATTTACCTTGACAACTTCCTATTGCCATATGCCAATACTCTTGTTTAACCAAGCACTACAACTAACAAAGATAAAAAACAAAAAAGAACTGAAATATGATGTAACTTACCAAAAAACATCTAATATGTACTCCCCCTAAGATTTCTTAGCCATTTCATCACTTGAGCATCTTCAAATCTCCACACACCATTAGGAATCACCATACAAGCTTACTAGACTTCTTTCTCAAACCACCTCAAGGACGACCACCAAAATTTCATGCCACACACAAAATAGGAAACATGCTCTAAAATAACCTAATAACTCACCTTTAAATATGCATGCCTTGATATATTGGATAAACTGAACAAAAAATCATATCTTCAAGATTAGGCCTGTCTAGACTCCTTGTAGGCCTACCTAGAACTTTAAAATCACAAAAATTTCAATATACACATCTTCAAGACATAAAAATTCATATATATATATATATCACTGTCATATTCCCCCTCAATCAAACCAATTTTTATTAGCTAGCTCATCCTATGCAATATACTTCATAAACCAACTACCCAATTAGGCCTCCATTTTGTCAAAAACTTGAATAATTTGACAACCAAAAACCTTAAAATATATATTAATCTTGATTTTAAAACACATTTGGCCCATTAAACATATTAACAATCCTTAGACCTAAAATCATAAAGAGAACCACTTTTTAGTAGAGCCCAAAACCCTAGAATCTTAAAACAAATAGGTCAACACAACACTATCCAATCAACATCCACCTTTGAAACTTATTATACACTTGGAGACAACCATTACACACCTATGGACCAATATTTGAGCTTCCAAATATTTGGTAACCCATACATACTAAAACCCATTTTAGGACCTACATACTCTTAAGCATAGAGTGGGAAACCTAAGAGCAAACAAAAAAATTCTAATTTGACTTCAACATACCTTTAGATCAATATACCACTTGGAAAATGCTAGAATAATGTCAAAAAACCATTGTGTTGGAACTTGGATTCATACCCTTGAGGAAATTCTCAACTCTCCTCATCCAAATGGCATAATGGAGTCATCTCTCTTGCTACGGGTAACAATTTTGTTTAGATGAATCTCTAGATAAGGGGCTAGCTCCCTTTGATGCACCTTTAAAGATATCTATAACCTATCAATTATGAATGAAAAAGTTTAAGTAAAACAAATAAGAAAAAAGTCATGATTTATGAATGTATAATCTCCTCCCAATTGACTGAAACCACTACTTAAAGACAAACAAGGTGTTTCTCACACAAGACTCACAACTCAGGATTTATTACTACATCAATGTTTCATATGCTAGATTCAAGAAGGAATATTATTCTTAGGAAGGGAATGAATTATTCAAAAGATAGATAAAATCATGGACCACTTCTAGGATATCTCAACACTTAGAAAAGAATACTATCAAAGACCTGCAATAATCTCCTTTCTACAAATTGGTAGACCATCAAGAGTACAAGCTAGAAAAGATAATCTTTCACTAGACTAGACCAAAAAGATTCAAGTCATTACTCAATATTACAACATATGAGTGGAAAAAAACACTTGTATATTTATACAAGAGTTCTTCACGTACAAATATGGCCAAATTTTTCCTAATAACCAGTAGAGGCTACTCTAAGAGCCAAAAGAATGCATATATATAGCTTTTGAGAAGGAATTAAGTAACAGAAGTCCAAAGGTCACTCAAACATGTGTCACCTTTAGAATATAAATTATAATTACATGTGAAAGAGGGATTTGATTATTAATCTCATGCTAGGAGTCTACTCATTCGAAACTAGTCAAAAGAATGGTGAAAAGTGGTGCAAAACCTCCAAAATTTGCATAGGTAACTGCCTCCATCATAAACCATCTAGGAGCATTTGAAACTTAAAATGAGGAAAATAACACATAGAACTACTCAATAATCATGAGACTCATCATGAAAGTTATTTGATACCCTTTCTAACTACCAACCATGTTATGGACACCTGTCTTATAAATTTTATAAGAGCTCTTTGGTTTGATCAATTTCAATAATGACCCAAACCATGACCTATTTATCATTCACTTATTTTTCCTACACCAAATTCTTGGGATCTTACCATTTATTACCTCCATATTTGCCCTCAAGTTATTGCCAATAATTTTTTACTCCAATAGCTATTTTCCATAGTTTAAAGTTGACATTTATGAGTTCATCACATTCCTTATTCCTTTAAAACATTTTCCTTGAACTTAAGTTTCTTTTTGACTTTTTCCAAGTGCTCTTTAACTATGGAAAGTTCCCTCTGAATCATGGAAAGTGCCCTTTGGCTTTCCTAAAAACACACTTCCCAAAAGGAAAAAATACTCTTTAGGGAAATTGAAAAGTACCATTGACTTTCTTGGATATGGACTATTTTTTTGAAAATAACCCTTAAAAACATTCCATTTAGTATACTTTAGGAAAAACATTTTACCCAAAAAGTGCCTTTCAAAAACCTCTACATCAAAACACTTTGGTGAAGAAAATTACCCTTTGGGATTGTTGAAGATGCCCCTCAACTTTCTGACATGGACCTTCAAAATTATTGAAAATGAATCCTCCAAAAGGAAAATTGTCCCTTCATTTTTTTGTGAAATTCCCTTCCAAAAGGAAAATACCCTTCGAAAACTTTTCAAATGACCATTCAAAAATATTGAAGTACCCTTTAGAAAAGTTACAAATGATGGCTTTGGAAATATTGAAGTACCCTTCAAAAAATTTGTAAATGAACTTTTCCCAAAGTTATCTTAGATAAAATTACTTGGGACATTTTCCCAAAAAAAATCTAAACCTTATTTCAAAAAGATATCCTTAGAGGAAATTGTTTTGGATAAAATGTCTAAGACAATTCCTAACACTTAACCAAAAAGCTTGAAATAAATATCTCAAAAGATTTAACACTTGTACTTTTACCATGGATTTTGTATGGAACACCTCCTCTAAAGGAATTTTGCATATTGTACTTGGCCAAAAGGTATAGACTTAGATAGCCAAGCTTGAATGACTAAGTCTAAAAATGTTTGTAAGGCAATTCTTTGAACATGAAAAACTCTACTTGTGCTTCGGTGAAGGACCTCAAACTTATTACATAGGAACCTTGAACTAGGATGAATAAACCCACATGATTATCTTCCTTTTCAATTTTTTCACGTATAAGATCTAGCACTAGGAAAATTCTCTTTAAACCCTACTCAAACCTCATAGAATGACTTAAAGAAAAGTAAAAGGGACCTAGACAACTAACTGATCAAAGATAATAGCATTTATATTACATTGAAGAAAATTGAGCTCACACTAAGACATGATATTCACCCCTAAAATATCTAAATGCCATGTTTTCATATAGGGGTACCCAATTTTGACTTTTAGGGTCATAATTTGGTCAATAAATTGGTGACTCATAGAGGTAGTATAACTACTATACTAACTAGACTAGTAACCTTATTAGTACATTGGGATTATGGATTCATCTAAGGATTATAATTAATAAGAAACCTAGACCATGATTTATAACTTAATCAACAAAACAAATAGTTACCACCTCAAAACACACAAGGGAAAGAACAAACACACACAAAGTCCAAAGTAAACACACATATGCTACTACACACTTAGGAGAACCAAACACAAGAAAAAGAAAACTAATTATGTACAACTAACTAAGTAAGCTCTTCCCCCTCCTAGATCAAAGGGTAAAATTGAAAATCCTCTCACTTCATGGCATGAAGGATTGGATGAGTCAAGAAGACTTTTGTCTCTTATCATTGCTACCTCCATGCTTCTCACAAAGTCTACCAACCTTATTGGCATGATGCTCATTAAGAAACAAGAAACTCTAAATAATTTGACTAAGGAAATGAACTCTTCTTATATATGATCACTTACTTCATGTTGTTTCCCATTTACTTTCTCATTATCAACTCCCATCCTCTTTATATGCATGATTTCAAAAGGATTGAATTCATGTTCATTAGAAACTTTAGACCAATATGATCTTTCTCCATCCTTCAAAATTTGATGAGTTCATTATAGAGGGTGATATCCCCTCTTGATGACTTCAAATATTTCATTCTTAAATTCACAATCCTCTTGAAATAATAAACATGAAAGTTTGTTTCTCCTTTCCATACTTACTTGAGTTCCAATACCACCTTCTCCATCTTTGACCATCTGATAGCTTCCTTGATGAGGAGTATAGCCTACTCCAATGAATTCAAATAAGTCATCCATAGTTTGATCAAGAACCTCTCCTAGTCCATCCATAGTATCATTTAAAGTAAGAAAAGAATCAATGATTATTTCCTCCTCATCAAGTATGGAGGCAAAATCTTGTGAATTATCTTTTTATTCACCAAGGGGGGTACCTATGGTGATTTCCTCCTCATCTACACTCATGAAGTCTCCTTCATCAGTCATGAATTGAGTATATTCTTCTTCACTTTAATTTCTCAAGATAGGTTTCTCAACATAAGGAAAACATTATTCATCAACCAAGCAAGGGAATTCAACACAAGGACTTTCAAAATCAGATGGGGAATGGAACACAAGGGGTTATTTTGAAATCTCATGAGAAAGAAGGGGTAAACCTTGGGCCAAAATCACTTGATTCTATTACTTCCACTTGAACAACACTTCATCAACATCAAAATGAACTTGAGGACTCTCTTTATGAAAGGTATGTGGGGTGTGTTTAGGTATAGGATCTTCATTTAGGTCTAAACCTTCCATCTCACCTTGACTAAGTAGCCTCATCTTTGCCTCAAGTTCCTCAATTTGTTTAGATAGATTATCTTGGAATACTATTTCTTGGATCTCATTGGAATCATCATAGAGATGGGGAGTACATGAAGGTTGCCATGGAGTACAAGAAGCTTCTTGAGGAAGGGTGGAAGGGACTTGAGAAGGACTAGCTTCATTTTGTACTTCACACTCTTAAACAATACTTTTATCTTCTTTCTTGCCCCATGATTTCACTATTTCACTCTAGCTCATGATCTTAGGATTGGGTCTCTCTTCTTGATTAAAGTTAGGAGAGGTTTTTATAGGACCAAGCTCCTCTTCAGTTCCATATTCTGTGATGAAAAATTTCTCCTCTTGATGATAAGTAACAACTTCATTCACTTTCTCAAGATCTTGAGCTGGTTCATGATATACATTTCTCAAACGTGAAATCTTGACATCATGTTGAGGGGCTTGAGAAGGTTGAGGGAGACTAAGAAGAGTTTTCACATGCGTATGAGGAGTTTCTTGAGGATGGATGTGTTGGTTTTTAAAGGAAATAAGATGACCTTCTTCAAAGGAGGTCTCACAATACAAGGAATTGAAATAGTTAGTCTCCATATAAGGTTGTTTTAATATCCTTTGGTATTGTATTGGTAAGTGTAAAGGATTAACAACATGAGTAGTTAGTTTTGTTATAGGAGAAAATGAATTATATGGGCTAGAAGGTTGACTCAATTTATTTTGGTGAGTAAGTGATATTTGATATAATGGATTTGATATATAAGATTAAGGTTTATTTCATATGATAGAAGGTTATCTTGTGATGGAAAAAGGCATACAAGGTTGATCTCCTTGAGTGGGTTGACTCCTTCATCTTACTAGTTTCTCCTTCATATATTGCATGGCTAGATCTTGTTTAAACAAACACTCTTCCTTATACATTATCTCTTGTTGATATATATTTTACTCATTAAACCTATCTATCTCCAACATTATCTCCCTATCACTCTTGGATTGACTAGGAAAAGGAGAATTAAGAATGTTGCTTTAGGTGATTACATGAACAACATGAGCTTGATCAAAACTATATGAAGGAACATAAAGGACATATTGATCAAAAATGTGATTATACATTAAAAAAATATGATTTCTTGATACACTAGGGATGCTTGACCAGCTGATTCAACTCAGAGTCACCATTGGTGTTGATTGAAATGCCTTCAAAAGGCTAATTGGTTGAATAACACACCAATAATTCTTCACCTCATTGGATAAATAGTCCCACTGGGTGTGCCAAAAACTATTGACACTTAGATTCACACCATTGAGGATATGCTTAGCTCTCCTCATCTAAGTGATATAATGGAGTCATCTCTCTTATTGTGGGTGACAATTTTGTTGAGATGAATCTCTATATAAGGGGCTAGCTTCCCTTGATGCACCTTTCAAGCTCTCTCTAACCTATCAATTTTGTATGAAAAAAAGGTTAAAGAAAACAACTAATAAACCAAGCGGTGATGCACCAATGTATAATGTCCTCCCAATTGAATAAAACCACTACATAAAGACAAATAAGGTGTTTCTCACACAAGACTCATAACTTAGGATTCAATACCAAATCAATGTTTCATATACTAGATTCAAGAAGGTATATTATTCTTAGGAAGGTAATGAATGATTCCAAAGAGGGATACAATCATGGACGACTTCTAGGATATCTCAACACTTAGAAAAGAATATAGCAAAGACTTGCAACAATCTCCTTTCTGCAAATTGGTAGACCATCAAGAGTACAAGTTAGAAAAGACAATCTTTCACTAGACTAGACCAACAAGATTCAAGTCATTACTCAATATTACAACATATGAGTGGAAAAAACACTTGTATATTTCTTCAAGAGTTCTTCAAGTACAAATTTAGCTAGAGTTTTCCCAATAACTTGTGGAGACTACTCAAAGAGCCAAAAGAATGCATATATATAACTTTTGAGAAGGAATCAAGTAAGGGAAGTTCAAAGGTCACTCAGACATGTGTCACCTTCAGAATATTATTTACAATTTCATGTTAAATAGGTATGATATGAGTCATGTCATGTTAAGAGTCTACTCATTCGAAACTAGTCATAAGAATGGTAAAAAGTGGTGCAAAACATCCAAAATTTGCATAGGTAATTGCCTCCATTATAAACCATCTAAGAGCATTTGAAATTTAAAATGGGGAAACTAACACATAACACTACTCAATGGACATGAGACTCATCATGATAGTTATAAAATACCCTTTCTAACTACTAGCCATCCTATGGACACCTATGTTCATTGATTTCATGCGATCTCTTTAGTTTGATTGACTTTCAATAATGACTTGAACCGTTAACCTATCTATTATTCACTTATTTTTCCTAAACTAAATGCTTGGAATATTTCCATTTTTTACCTCCATATTTTCCCTTAGGTTCTTTCCAAGATTTTTTGACTCCAATGGCTATTTTCAATAGTTTAAAGTTAATGTTTTTAGGGCCATCACCTTCTTTTTTCCTTTGAAACATTTTCCTCGAACTTAAGTTTCCTTCAGACTTTTTCCAAGTACTCTTTAACTATGGAAAGTGCCCTTAAAATTTCCTAAAAACACCCTTCCCAAAAGGAAAAAATACCCTTTAGGGAAATTGAAAAGTATCATCGGCTTTCTTGAAGATGGAGTATTTTTCCAAAAATAACCCTTCAAAACTTTCTATTTAATATACTTCAGGAAAAACACTTTACCCAAAAAGTGCCTTTCAGAACCTCTGCATCAAACCACTTTGGTGAGGAAAGTTACCCTTCAGGATTGTTGAAGATGCCCCTCAACTTTTTGAAATGGACCTTTGGAATTCTTGCAAATAAACCCTCCAAAAGGAAAATTGTCCCTTTTAGTTTTTTTGTAAAATGCCCTTCTAAAAGGAGAATACCCTTCAAAAACTTTGTAAAGGACCATTTGGAAAGATTGAAGTACCCTTCAAAAAAGTTACAAATGACCTTATCCTAAAGTTCCCTTGGAGAAAATTACTTGGGACATTTTCCCAAAAAAAATCTAACCCTTAGCTTGAAAATATATCCTTTAGGGAAATCATTTTGGATAAAATGTTCAAGATAATTATTGACACTTAAACAAAAATCCTAAAATAAACCTCTTGAAAGAATTAACACTTTTACTTTTGCCATGGGTTTTGTATAGAACACCTCCTCTGAAGGAATTCTAATACTGGACCTGGCGGAAAGGTATAGACTTAGATGACCGAGCTTGAATGACTAAGTCTATTTTTTTTTTGAATCAGTTCTTTGAACATGAACAACTCTAATTATGCTTCAGTGAAGGACCTTAAACTTGTTACAAAACAACCTTGAACTAGGATGAACAAACCCACATGATTATCTTCCTCTACAGCTGATGCACGTGCAAGATCTAGAACTATGAAAAATGTTCTTTAAACCTTACTCAGACCTCTTAAAATGACTCAAAGTAAAGTAAAAGGTACCTAGAATACTAATTGATCAAATCTAATAGGATTCATATTACATTGAAGAAACTTGAGATCATACTAAGACATGATATTCACCCCTAAAAGATCTTAAGGCCAAGTTTTCATATAGGGGTGCCCAATTTTGACTTGCAAGGTCAAAATTTGGTCAACACTTTTTATGAAAAAAGATCATCTTGACATTGCATCAATCTCATTAGGCCATCTTGAAACATTCAATCTGACCCTATAGACTAACCATATATAGCTATCAACATCATGACATTACCACAATATATATTTCACCTGGACATACCTACTATAACTAAAAATACTCATTTTGAGCCATCTATAACCATCTAAAAATCATCAAATCAATACTTGCTTATCCACTATAAGGAGTATCTTAAGAAGCATAAATAGAGACATCCGTTGCACCACAATGCATTAAAACAAAGTGAGGCCAAAAGTGGCCCATATTTCTTTAGTAACCATAGGAATCCTCTTATAGTTTTAAGATTTATTTTTCTTATTTTTTTTCTCTTTATTCTAAATAATGATAACTGGTTCTTTTCCATATCACTCTCCTTTTCTTCTAAGATAGAATTGACAACACATGGAACAAATATGAAATATTGACATACTTTCTCAACAATATTAATATGTTCACTTGTATCCATACACATCTAAGAACTTGCCTCAACCAACACCTTAGTCTTTTCCTTGAGTTTATTCTCTTCATTCTCAACATGAGTAGATAATGAGAGCCCTTGGCACTCTTCAATATATATAGCATTTTTCACCATAACAAACATATTACTTGGACTTAAAAACTCATCATGACTCACCTTTGGTTTTCATGAGCAAACTTACCTTTTTCCTTACACTTTTAGAGCATGATTAAACCTATTATGACTTGTTTTCCTCTACTTATAGAATCTAGCAATGTGACCTCTCTTTTGATAGTTGAAGCACATCATACCTTTTTCTAAAATTTCATTTTGTCTTACCATATTTGGATAAAACCTTTCAATTTGTCCTAGTTCATAACAACTATAGAACTCAATATTTCATGGATACTCAACTTGACCTACTTTAAATGGACAATGCTTTTCAAAGTGTCCTACATCATAACAATTGAAGCACTCAACCTTGCTCATACCTTTTGACTAATTATCCCCATCAAAGTTCTAAGCAAATTCATTTCTAACATGTCTCTTAAATTATCTATCCCTATGACCAAATTGATTACATGTGTAACACTAACCATTGAAAATTGCATACCTCATGGCATTTGGCTATCTAATGTGATTTATCTTTAAAGGCTTATTTTTATTGTAACATTAGTCTTCATATTGTCTTTATTTGTAGTCTCTAGTTCTTCTTTATATCTGAGACCAGTCTTATCATTTTCATGCTTTTAATCATTCAAAATTTTATCTAGATCACTTGAGATTTTTAAAATCTCATAAATGACATTACCTTACTAGATATATTCACTAACTCAGAATTCAATGACTCATTTTCAATTACATACCTTGCACATTCATTTACTTTAGATTTTAGGCTTGTAGATAGGATTTCCAATTGATAACTGAGATGCTTGACCATATCTTCATATTCCTTGGAATTTTCATCCATTCTTGCCTCAAACACATTAAATTTCTCCTCAAATTCCTTGAGTTTAGATTTCATATTCTTATTGATCTTCTTCTCAATCTTTAGTTCTTCATTATCATTAGTCAATGCAGTCTCATAGTCTACCTCATCTTCATCATCATCTAAATCACTCCAAGTAGACCCTTTTTGATGTGAACAACTATCTTCCTTAACCATGAATAGATCTTCATTTTTAACAGGACCATCATATTCATGATCATACTCTAAGTCACTAACTTCACTCTCATTTGATGAGCTATAATGTAGAGACTCTTCTTATCCTCAAAGTACTTCTTGTTATCAAACCTTATAAATCCCTTTTTGATTTTATCATACATAAATGTTCTCTATCCATCATCATTACCTTGATCATTCTCTTCATCATCATCCTTCTTATACTTATAAGGGCACTTATTAGAAAAATGTCCTATCTCACCATAATTGAAGAAGTTGAGGGGTAGTTTACCTTTATACTTTCTTGAACATGTTCTCAATTTAATTGAAATTAGAGTAATTAGTTCATCCTCATCTATATTGTAAATTTCATCCTATTTGGGTTTATTACCTTGGAATTTCTTCTTGGGCTTCATTTTAGTCTTGAAGGCTATTTCTTTCTTTGGTGTTATATCATCATTCTTCCTCATCTCATAGGCAATAAGGGTGTCATGCAATTGATCCATATTGAATTGAGTAAGATAATGACTTTATTTTATAGTAGATAATTTTGGATAAAACTTAGGGGATAGAGACCTTAATACCTTTTGAACAATATTATCCTCTTCAAGGTTCTCTCCAAGACCTTTGATGATGTTCACAATCTCATCAACTCTATATAGAAAATATGCCATAGAATTTTCTTCCTTCATCTTGAGACTTTCAAATTACCTTTTATGAGTCTACAACTTAGCAAGATTGACCTTTGAATCTCCTTCATAAGTGATCTACATGTTATCCCATATCTCTTTAGCATATTTACAATGGATTACCTTGGTCTATTCAATCTCTAAAAGATCACAAGTGGTAGCATTCATTGCCTTGGAATTATTCTAAAACAAATTCTTGTATGTAGCATGAGATGGAGGAGTAATAGGATCAATATAACCATCCACAATAAATTTTCATACATTAAACCCTAGGGACATAATGTATTTCCTCATCCTTACACTCCAAAAAGCATAATTGGATTCATTGAACATTGGTATTTTCTTAGTAGATAAACCTCCTTGATGACCACCCATATTGTAACTTAGATTACCTTCAAGTTGTTAAGACTTTCCCAAAGGACCTTACTTGATACCAATTGTTAGATGTAAAATCATTGAGATGGGGGGGTGAATCAGTGAGCCTAGATATTTCAATTACAATTTTAGTCCTTTTAGACTATTAAACAATTAGTATATATTAACTTGATCAAGCAACATTAATAAGATAAATCATTAATTCAATATATACACAAGATAAAACACATAACACATAGTTCCTATGGGAAACCCTCATGGAGAATAAAACCCAATCTCAAGATTGAAACACATGGACTAATATCCTATAAAAAGTTACAAACAAGAGACTAGTCAAGTCCTTCAAACTATAAAACCTTGATCATATCCTCTTGACCAAAGGTATTTAGTGAAACACCAATTTCACAAGGAATAATTATCCCTAAGGAAGACCAAGTCCTTTGAAAACTCTTTTTAAAACCCCCACCTTAAAAATAATATCTTCAATACCTGATGATGGGTATCTTTTTTATAACTCCTACACAAAATCCCTCTCTATCTCATACATGCCTCTCACATAGGCATGCCACAATCTCTCTCCTTCGCTCAAACTATCCTCATATGCACACTCAAACCTATTCACATATCCTCAAACTACAAGAGAACTTTTATGACATCATAAACATGACCTATAGGTCATACACATAGTAGTAAATTTACTCTACTCATCAATTAATCAACTGGTCGCTGTACCTCTCCTTCACTCCATAATTCTCACATACACCTTGCACTAATCTCACAAAGTCTTCCACAAGCCTAGAAACCAACACATTTGTTTTCACTATATATAGAGCATTAATGAATTATCAAGTTAAAAATATTTTCTTTACTGGCCATAATACATACCTTCACCCTTAAGGCATCTTACATGGATCACACTTAAGCACAATCCACTTTCGAATAGGCCTAAGTCACTTTTAGGTCCTATGGAGACCCATTCAATTCTTTGACACTTCTCTGAGAAAACTAAAAACATAGGAACACTTTTAAAATGCATGGACCCATTAAACATGATTTATAGGTCCTCTTTAAGTTCTAATAACCATCACAATACCCTTTTGATTAATCATAATTCAATTAAAAAACATCTTATGCAGACAATCACTATGAATGAACATAAAGTCACCTTCTAAACCATTTTTCATACTACATACGATTGATCAAACCTTCATAATGCACATAGAGCATATTTATGGAGTATAAACCATTATATATTAGCTAATTCATCATTGATAATCAAAACAACACCAATACAAGCTTGAATATCCTTCCCAAGTTACTTGCAGGACATGTATAAAAACACAACCAACTTTGAACCTTAATATATTTGACTAAACATATAATTAGACCTTAAAATTCATATTTCTAGATGAACCTTGAAATATTATACAAATTAAATTTTTAAACCATGAGTAAATTCTACATATATAAAAATATATGGCATAAAAACTAGACAAAGGTCTTTTCCTTTACGAAATTGAAATATTCAAATTCAAATGGTCATAGTTAAATGTTGAACACTTGTCGTCATCTTGTTATTTCTTGATAGTTTAGAATAAACTCGATCCATCGATATAATTTGAAAGAGATAAATTTTTAACCCATATTAATTTACTATCCAAATGTTAAACTTTAGTCATTTTGACACCATCTCATGAACCCTTGAAATATTGACTAAATACACACCACTAATCTTTATGGTTCAACTAGGTATTTAACTACAAACACTCTCTGTTAGATCTATCTCAAAAATCCTTAGATCATGACACTTAGAAACCTCACATACCTTATAATAATTTTATTATCATTCCACGTGCTTTTTCCCTTTGGTATCCTCTTATTCAATGTTGACTCTTGACTTGTCTCGCATCGTTGATCTTTGCCAATACAAACCACCACTCACCATTGATCTTCTATCAGACTAATAACTTATGACACTTGTTACATATGTATGAAACCTTTAATATATTGACTTCATACAAAATTTAGGATAAAGATATATGATTTATTTCATATCATTACATCTTATTTACTAGATGACCTCATCATTTAATGTGAATAAACTTGATGGTCTCTGACCCATTACTATTTGTAAGTGCAACTTTGAAGATTTATATCTCAAGTTGGATAACACTTCAAGACCCCAAATTTTAAGGGTATATTATTAAAATTATATAAAAAATATCCATGATATCCTTTAACCAATATTTACCTTCCACATACCTAAAATAAATGCACAAACTTATTGGTTCATCTATGTTTGCATGATGGTTTGTAATGGTCTAGAAAATATTGTAAACTACTTAGGAAGCCAACCTTACACTTGAATATCTTTTCTTCACTCTAGTGCTTGACCTAAAAGTTATCATAAATTATATAGGAACAAAAATAAACAAACTCATATGATTACCTTCTCCTAAAACATCCACATGTGCAATATATGTCATCATTAAAATGGTTACTCAGCTCTTCTTCCCACATTACAAATTTAGGTATGGGAAGACACTCTCAAAATGCTTGGAAAACCAAATTTGAACTTGTATATATTTTTATATGCTTTATCACATGATTTAGACTTAATGCATAGTAACTAGGGACTAATTTTATTATAACCATATGACCAACTCCCCCTAAATCATTCACACATGGTAATGGTGATGTCAACAAACTGTCTACTCATATTTTCTACCATTAGACCCATACTATCTAAATGAAAACTATGGAATACTATATGAATTAAAATTATCTATAAAAGATATCTAATTATTATTGACCATTGATAAGACCCCTTACACATTCTCAAATCACCATAATCATCCTTGAACATCTCTAATCATAAAAAAATTGAAGATCAACCAAGCCAATTTCAAGCACACTTTATCATGGTCACTTAGGCTATCAAAGCATTTCATCCACTCACTAGGATAACTCCTTGACATAACCATGACATCATTGAAAAATATAAAATGAGACCAAGAGTTTAAACACCTAAAAGTTACAGGTATGCAAACATTATAGAGGATCTCTATGGAATGTTAAAACTCTTATAAAAAAAAATTGGTCTAGAATAGGATATTTATGAGTTTAAAGAAGATAGGGGGTTTTAAGAATATATATAGGTCCTTAAGACATAAAAAATTTCCAAAGATTCTCCAAACAAAATTAAAATTATACACCCTATCTTGCAAGGTTATATGACCTCTTTCAAGTAAGGGAACCCAAAAAAATAGGCACCCTAGATAAGGTTGAATATATGGCTTTGGAGCAATTTTCAAACCATTAAGAGAGTCTCAAGATTAAGAAAAATCTTACAGGTTTTCTAGTTTTAATGTCCAAGTATCTTAGGGTTTAAGGGTTTTGAGTATTTTCTAAGTGGATAAAGTCTACAAGTAGGGCATTAATGTTTTTTAATGACTTCCAAGTGAGTTTTAATAGGCTGGAAATATAGTAGTAAGTTTGAAAAGACTTGTTTTCTAAAGACATATTGCTAAGATAGGGAAATTTTAGCCCAAAAACCTCACTTTTAGGTCTATTATGAGGATTTCAAGCATGGTCAAGTGGGTCATAAGCCTGTAACCTACCTCTAAATCATTCTAAGATTATCCAAGGAGCTAAAAACAAGGGTAAATGTTTGTATAAATAAAATGCAAGGTTCTTGACTTCTCATGCAAGGTTATTTTTAGCCAAAATGGATACCATAGGCCATTATATTTTAAAACTTTTTAAATAGGCCTTGTTTAACTTTGTTGATAGCCTTTTAGAGGTATTATCTTGGTCAAATATTATTTTAAGCTTAGTCAGGTGTGGTCTTATTCCTGGAAATGATAAAGGTATTCTAGGGTGGGATAGTCAAAATAAGAAGTATTAACACTTAGTTTTTTAACCAATATTCATGTCTTAATCCTTTATGAAGTGTTTAACATAATTTAAGGTAAGTTTGGAGATATTAAGGTAATGAGGTTTTATTATATTATGCTTGTTTGTAGTAAATATATATATAAATATTCATTTTCAAGAGTCATCAAGGTATAATGTTATGTCATGGAGTAAAGTTTGAGTCTCTTTAGTCATTTAAAACTTGTGAACTATACATCCACTTTAGTAAGGTCAAATACTCCTCTAATGGTACTCCAACTTTGAAAATGCATTACTCATGATTCTAACATTTAAACAAAGCAATAATGATAAATTATAGGGAAATAAGGTGGGAGAATATATTTTACATTACAATATCATTCTCACTAAGCCAATAAAAACACCATTGGCATTTGGTTAGTAGCTACAACAAGGTCTTAGTAGAATATACATGTTTCTTAGAAGAAAAAGGTCTATGGGGGTCTCATTGAGAATTTATTTAGGTTGGATATAATATTATAATATCCAAGGATTGTTCCACATTCCCCCAAGCTCAAAAAATTCATAAAAATATTGAAAATTCTCAAAAATGGCCAAAACCTATTTAGTCTCTCCATTAGGTTTGCAAGTCTCCTTCATAAGTTCAGAAAGGCAGTTTTCTCAACATTAGTTCATACATGTCAAGAAGAATTTATTAAAACTATCTTAGGGGTACAAGGAGACCCTTACTCCATTAATATACCATGCATTATTTTAGGGTTTTAGGGGCCATGCTTTAAGAACAATCATTAACAAAATAAGGTGTCTTAAACCCTTGTAAAACCCCACAAGCTCAATTTTCTCAATTTTGAAGGTATTTGAGATATTTTTATTGATAAATATTGGTTGAATTAGTTATTTTAGGTTTTTATAAAGTCTCATAGACCATATTAACTCAAATTTTCCATGCATGTATGAGGTTACTATGAAGTTATAAGTCTGAAGAGTATTAATGCATAGGTTGTGAGTTAATTTGGAATTATTTGAAGGGTTTAGGCATTGTGAATGAAGTAAAAAAACTTGAGACATTTTTATTTATTTATTATTATATATTTCATGCTTCCATATGTTTAAATTCATTCCCAAATCATCTTTTACTGATCTAAGCACAAATTCTTCAAAGGAGGAGAATTCAGTCCTATAGATAGTATTTAAAATGACTAATATTTTTGAAATGAGGATCAAGAAAAATAAATATGAGTATGAAAGATTTGTGAAAATAATACAATATCTGTGCATGCCCTTCCAAGATTACCTTTTATGGAAATTTGTAGGTGATAATCCTAAATCCATTTAGCCTAATATGATTAAGTAGGGTCTAAAGTGTAAAAAGGCAAATAATAGATCTATAATCAATGATAAAGGTATTTAATGAACTATTTGTGTTGTTAATATTTATGATAAAACTCCAAAAAATTGTATAAAACTTATATAGGATCATCCATGGTCAAAAAATAGTGCAGAGATGGTCTTGCATGCATTGGTAAATTGTGATAGATCTGCAAGTTCGAATGAGAGATTCTTGTAAAATTTTGTATAGTTAATCCTTGGGTAAGGTCTTTGAACAAGTCATAATACCTATAAATTGACTTAAAATATAATTTTATAATTATAAATGACTAGGGAGTGAAATTCCATGATAGGTTTTCAATTAATTTAGGCCTAGATGGACACATATAGACCTGCCAATAAGAAAATAGAGAAATGCATTTTTATATTAGACATGAGATTTTTAAAGTAGTATTGAGCATATATAATATTAATAAAGTTTTATTTGGTTATTTAATTATATTAAATTAATATAAAAACATGCAAATGTGATAAAGAGCATAGTTGGTCAAAAGGTTGTTGATGCTTGGAAAACATGCTTCCAAAGATGGCCTAAGTATAGGTTTTATAAATATAGGTCCTATGTTATTTTCCATGGATGAGGAGACCTCAAAAAAATAATAAAAACTCCATAATATAATAAATAACACTCAAGGTAATAAGGTTAAGATGATTTAATTCAATAAACATGTTTGAAATAGGTCATTGAATCTAAAAGAGACATACAAGCCTATCATAGGTAGAATGAGAGAAAGAACACATATGGGTGTAGGAAAATGTGATATTTTGGCTTGATAATGAATTTTTCGGGTGATTTAATATGTGATAAATATTAATATTATTGTTAAATTGTATAAACTCTCTTCAATAAGGATAAAATCCAACCAGAATGATTCAAAACAAGCCTAAAATAAGACCTATAGGTATGTATGCATACGATGAAGACAAGGTGAATTTAATGTTTTGGTAATTATTAATTATTTTTATAAATAATATAAGATATAATTAATAATTATATACTTTTATTATAATCCTTTTGAGAGATAGAATCATCCAAGGAGAATCCATTCTTGAGATCCAATAGGGTGTTAGGCCTTGAGGAGAATATACATGCCTACCTACAAATTATGGATATAATATGCAAGAATGAGTTTTAAAATGAAGTATAAATATTTTTATAGGTTAATGTTACTATGTATAATACCTTAAATTTTATTTTATGCCTTTTAAGTAGATAAAATCCATCAACAGAGACCTTTAGGGTAAAATTTATAGAATTGCTCTCAAACCCCCATTATGGGACAAAATAGGTTTTAAACATTTTGAATAACCAAATTAATTTAAAAATGGTTGGGATAAATTATTTTATATTTTTCATACGTAATAAATTAAATTTAAAATTAAAGATAAACACTTTAATCCCTTCTTTTGCTCAAAACACTCTCTCGAGTTCACCAATAGGCCTATTTGGTCCGAGAAGGTCATCTTCACTACATATGAAATTGTATGAGGAGTTTCATGGTTCATAATGGATATTTTAAGTTTTATTAGTAAATATTCCCTTTAAATTTATGTCATTTTATATGAGAGTGAATATTTTTTCTTTATGAACTATCATTAACAAGTTTAAGACCATAAAACCCTCTTTAAACCCTCTTGGCAACCCAATGTAAGTGGAACCCTCATAAATGACCTAAAATGTAATTATTTAGTCTTTAAATTATTTAAGTGACCTTTTTAGTTATTTATATCACATGAATACTCCATTAAATTAGCATGTGTGAGCCAAAATGGATGTAAAATAAACCTAAAACTATAGCTTTTAGTGGATTTCCATGGAGATTGACTAAGTAAAACATGATTAAAAATATTGAGGACAAGTATGACCTAGGTAAGAAATTGTATGATTTTTTCCAAGTCCTCATATGAGCTATCAAGATTAATTTGTAACTCTTTATCCAATTACAAAGGAGTGGAGAAGAGAGCATGAATATTTTTAAGGAACCTATGGAGCTAGTGGAAGTTAGACAAGATGTTGAAGATCCCATAAGGATTGATGCATGTTTTAACATAAATATGAAGGCCTCCCAATGTGTGTAAGGTTTCAAAATATCAAGTGATATATTAAGGAAATTTATAGGATCAATAAATCAACCTATCAATTCTCATTAATAAGGATGGAAATTTAAAGAAGAAGGATGGATCAACAAGAAAATCAAGAACTCCTATGCAACCTTAAGCAAGACATCATTTCAAAAATTTACACATGTTGAAGATAATGATAAGACTATTTTTGTCTTATTTCAATTGGCATTATAACTAACCTGTGAAGGATGACACTTGTCATAGACTCTCTCAATGCCATTTCTCTTTATTATCTCTTATTTCTCTTATAAGTATGGCATATTTTGTCTTATAAGGTATCCTCCACTTGATTATGGTAAAGCCTTGCTCCTTTTGTAAACATATGAATGAATAAAATACTAATTTTTTCCTCCTCCTATGGTTGGGTCTAGTTAACTTATGGGTGATTAATTTTGTTATGTGATAATTTAGTTTTCCATGACTTATGTTTCACTCATTTACCTCCATGCAGCTTGATATCCTTCTTACAGGTTGTATATAGTGTCATCAAGGGTTAAGTGTCGATTAGAAGTGGTAAGCATCTTTCTTCCTAGTTATATAATGACTTGTCAATCTACAAACATTGATATAAGATGGGAAGTTTAGTATTAGTGCATGATAGGTTAGTACTATAGTTTATTGTTAACCTAAAAATGTGTGGTAGTGGTCATAAATTTGGTGCATCACCTTTCATTTACTTCTTTTTATTTATTTATTTTCATTTATTTTTAAGTAATAAGTTAGTTAGTAGTTTTAGGTGATAGTATCAAGGGACATATCCCTATCTATAGATTCACCTAATTTATTTGGACAACCATGATATAGAGGTGTTTCCATGTTATAAAATAAATGAAGAAGGATTGAACTACTTCCTTAAGGGTACAATTTATATTGGTAATAGTTCTAATGTTAAAAACATAGATTTACATGATCCAAGACATAAAAACAAGTTTTAGGATTGATTAAGTGTGAAGGATCATGTTTTAAATCATGTAAAATACTTATATATAAACCTATAAGACATGTTTTAATATGTAAAAGCTTCTCAATAGAAATATATAGGGATGATTGCAAGTTTTTAGGATAGAATATGGGACAATATGGGACTTTCAAAGCATGAAACTACATATTTTTAGCTTCTCTAAGAGATCTCATGAGAAAAGAAGATGATATATAATCTTCTCAACCTCTCCAATAAAAATTCACCTAAATTTAAAATATGATTTGAGATAATTCATGCTCTTATAGCCTACCTATCACTACTATGGGTGAATAAAGTTTTAATAAATATAATGAGGGAGGTATGGAAGCATTGAAAACTACCCTTATAATTGTATAACTCCCTCCATGGAGTGGTATTAATAAAAAGTTAACCCAATGATCTAAATGAGTGTATGAGGTCTAATTTTATGTTAAACATTCTCAAAGCATGAAAAGTAAGGAGGCAAGCCAACTTGATCTAGATTCTCTCTAGCATGCATGAATGAGGTGAGGAGATGGGTGAGTTAAGGATATTAAGGTAGGAGTTTTACAATAATGTATAAGAATTTAAGAGTATATCCATAATGTATAATACTTATAAAGGACTAAAATAAAAAGAACAAGATCTCTCTTACACCACTATGCAAACCTTCCTTAGAGATCTTCATGGAGCATGCCTAATGTGTTGGAGGGAATTCAGTGACTCCATTTTCATTATATTTTTCTATATGGGATAATTTATGGATTAGTGGTAGCATTCATGAGGTCTATTTTATTTCTCTCCTCTACTTTATCATCTCTTTTTCTTATATATTAGGTTTAAAATACTATTTTTTGGATCCTTCCTCTTGGGTATTGTTAGTTAATCAGTCATCCATGACCAAATATTATTCAAAAATTTATAACTAAGTCATCTAACCTTGAGATAGTCTTATTGAGAATAATTTATTTATATAATGGTTTGGTGTTGTATGTCATTTCAAGGTCTAAATAGGGTCTTATTAGGATTATAGATTCCATGTATGTTTCTTTTCCAATTATTTACATGCCATGATCTTTGAATAGGTCTTTTGAAATATATTTTAATAAATTTTAAGGTATCTTTTGAAATATTAAGGTTAATTTGTGAAAGTCAAGATGTGCTTGATCTATAATGAAAGCAATGAGGTGGTGATCATCAAAGAAAACATGATGCTCCATGATGGATAGGTAAACCTAAGATAAAAATTGGTAATATAGAAACATTGGAATCTCAAGTCTTTAGAGAGTTTAATGTACTTTTTGAGATATTAAGTTTTATAAATTTGTCTTCTATTACTTGTTATAATGTTGTCGTCTGACACTTTGATGAGACATTAAGTATGAGGGTCCAATGTCATGTGTAGAGGTCAAAAATATCTTTTAGGTTCATTTCAAACTTTTTTAATAACACCTCATGTAATTCTTACATGTACACTTGTTTAGAGTGTCAAATAACTTCTTTTTCAATGTATACTCACCTTGAAAATTGCCTTGCTCATTGTTCTAATGTCCAAAAATAGTATAACAAATAAATGGCATGAAAAGGAAGATGAAGATATTTTATTTATATTACATCACCACCATAAAATCCAAGATTTAATCCTTCATAATCTAGCTCATACCTCTAATAGGATATTTTGGTAGAGTATGGCAAGCTTTCTTGATGAAGACAAATATAGAGGTGAATATATAGCCTCAAGCTTGATCAAGAAGTCTCATTGAAAATATTTTAAAACTAAATATGGTGTCATAATCTCCCCATAAAATTATCCATCCTTATAAAGATCAAAAACATGTAAAGGAATAATTTTTTAGTCCAAAGAAGGAAAAAAACCATTCAAGTTTCTCATCAGGCTGCTTGCAAGAGAAAAAGGCTCAATTTCATAGTGTTGGTTCATAAAGGAGGATATGTTTCATACAAAATTATATTATGATATTTTAACCACCCATATTACATTAAAATAAATGGAAATATTTTTTGGATTAGGGGGGAGAGCTTTATGACTCTTTATTAATAAGTTTACAGCCTCTTAAACCCTACTAAACCCCATTGTCATAATTTTCCTCTTGACATGGCATGTATAATCTTGGTGAACAAGTGGAAATGGTTGAAAAGTGTTTCTTAGAGATATAATATTCCTTAAAATATCAAATTTATCACTAAATTACAATGATCATGTTGTTACTAACATGAAACTTCTTTGTTTTATTGTTTTAGACATAATAGGCAAGGTTTGTATAGTGTTATGAAAGTTTACATCATGAAGGTGAGTGAAATAAAATGTACGTGATGTGTCTAAATTAATATAAACCTAATGATATATCCTAAACCATATTTAATTAATAATTCAATACATGAATTATTAAAATGTGAACCTATAGGTCTACGGGGTTTGAGAATATGCAAGTTTAGAGCTATTTGACACTGTTGAGTGGTTTTCAAGCTTATGAAAATGGTAAACTCACATGGTATGAATTTTTATAAATTAATAACACTCAATTCATGTTACACCATCTTTAATTCACCTCCAAAGTGACTTTTTAGTGTTGGTTCAAGAACACAGTCCTCAAGTGCAAAAGATATAGTCATATGAACAATCACATTTGATGTTTTGAGGAGTAGTGCATATGAAATATTTTTTAATAATTTAGGGGAGGTGTACAAGAAATTTTAAATTTTTTCCAATAGAATAGTATATTCTCATGATAATTTTTGAGATAAATTTACATGTGGTAGGCTATGAAAGCCATCAGTCAAGTGTCTTTAAACATGGTTCAAGTATTGAATGAAAAATAATAGGGATGTAAAAAAAATTAAGTATTTATTACATACTTGAGATTAATACCCTAATTTATATATGCTAAATCAAGTTACAAACATGAAAATAGAAAAATATGGTAAGAAACAATGTATTCATGAATATATAGGCTGACTTTGTCAAGTTTGCAAGATGAGAATGAGAGTTTCTTGGCAAACCCTATATGTTTTTCAATTGAAAAGGTCCTAAAATAGGTTAAATTGACTCTAAATTTATTAAATTTTTTTTTTAATTCATCAAAGGTATAGAAGCTATTTTAAGAGCAAGTTTGAATGGGTTTGAAACCTAAAATGAATAACTTTAGGTCTATACTCTAGAATGACAAAAAATATGCAACTTTTACATTGAGTAGGAGGAATAAAATGTCAGTTAGGGTGTGTAATACATTGGAGAAGATTAATAGAGTTTTTATACTCCTTTACATGAGGATAAACCATCAGATTGAGCCAAGATCTCTTGGAGGATGTATATTAGGCCTATTAAGACATAGAAAGAGAAACTTTGTTTTTACGATTCAATATTTAATAAGCCAAGAAATGGATTGGTTTATTATTATTTAAAATTAACTATAAAATATCATGGAACATATAATAATTTTTCAAAAATTCTATGACCATCCTTACTAGGAAAATGCATATAGTTGTACATAGTTAATTACCTAGAAAGGTCATCTATAATAAGACATAGTTTTACATAAAATATGAGGAAAGGGTGTAGGTTTTGAGTTTATTTTTAGGTTTTAAGGTTAATTAAATATATTATTTACCATTATATAATTTTATACAATGTTTTTATTCTTTGGAATGAGGATAAAACACTAGAAGAAGACCACTAGGGTCAAAACCATAAAACTGTAAAGAAACACTAGGCATGGGTTAAAGCAAGTGATAAGAGTTTAAAATGTTAAAATAATTTATAAAAAACATTTATACCTCATAATTCATGTATAAATAATATATAAGGTGTTTTAAAACTAAAATGAAGCATTTAGAACCCTATTTTTCTCAAACAATCATCTTGACCTTCACACATAGGCCTGCAAGCTCGAGAAGACAAATTTATCACATGATAAGTTAGTTGAGAATATTTATTGTTAATAATGATATTATGTGATGATTATATAAATTTTATACTCCAAATTTTTATAATTTTTTGGTTCATTATTGGGATCAACTCTATCAACAATCGTGAACAAGATAGAGACCTACAACTACACTGTTTTGCCGTCAAATAACTTGAGGAATGAGAATGATTGTTTAAATGATTAAAGTGATATTAAAATTCATTTAAATCATATTTATTATGTTTTTAAACCTCATATTAACCTATTGGGTCAATAATATTTGCACATGTGGAGGATAAATGCATGAAAATGACCTAGAAACTATATTTCTAAGCTTTTTATAGGTGTTTAAGTGAGTAAGGTGTTTTGGACAAGTTTAGTAGGTATATAAATCCTAGGAAGAGGTATAATAACCTTCCATAATACATTATAATAGTAATACATGGTGTTATAATAGTTTTCAAGTCTATAAAATAAGCCATGTGAATATTGTCTTCTTTATTGAATAGAAAAGTAAGGTTACAGATCTTTTCAAGGTCACCAATTACACTAATAAGCATCATGACACACCTATAATAACCTAATTACATCATTAAGATGTTATAAAAGCTATATGTAATCCTAATTAAATTATTTTAAGTAGCTTTGAGACCCTTTCATGGGCAATCCACTAGTTATGTTGTTGAAGACACTCAAGGACACATAATAGTCTTCTATCAATTGTTCAAGATTTCCCCAAGATTTAAAATGATCTTGAATAATCCTAAGAGGAATAAAAAAACTTTAAATATTATTTTATATTCTATGAATCATGGACAAAATTTCTAATTAATTCTCAAGCCTACATAGAGCTTTTATTACAAGAATACTTACATCCCTATCTAGAATTCTTATCAAGTAAGCCATGAAGACTCAATTTCAAGTGATATATAGGATGATTAGAGGTTAAATTATATATTTTAATATATTCATGAGGTTAAAAAGTTGTTTTTGCATCCTTTAAATAATAATTAGGTCATGGAATATATAGACTTGTTCTCATTGCCTCACATTGAACCAAAAACATTTTGGCATGAAATATTAAGTTCTAAGTACAAATATCATAGTATAAGGATATTTAATCCTTAATTATCACTCTAAAAAATATTAAATATTCATTTAAATAACCAATAATTGTATATAGATATGCCAAGTAGGTCAAGTATGCCGTGTGTCAAGATAGTGACATGTAACTCCTCCAACCAAGAGAGGATAGTTTCAAGTGGATAAAGATGAGTCAAAGGAGATAAAGATGCACTTATATTCCACCTCTCATGAAGAAATCATCAAGCCAAGAAAACACATGCTTAAGATAAATAATAGGACTATTTCTTCACCTTTTCTTGGCATTGTAACTAGTTTTATGATATATGATAGTCATGATGGAATTCTTCCGCATCTTCCCCCTCTTTTTCATATCCTTTATTCTATATATTTGGCCTTTAATGTTTTATAAAATCATCCTCCAAGTTATTATGGTGAATACATGATAAAATTGATACTTTTTTGTTGCTTTTGAATTGAATACAAACTGATTTTGCCTTTGTCATCTCACATTTAGTGTGTTCATGGAGAATTATTGATGAATGATAGTGTTGATGTTAAATATATTTGAATTTTTGCTCTTCATTATTGATTATTGATGAGTAAATTATCCATTTTCAAGTCATATGATGTGTATCAAGTCGTAAGGTGTGGAAAACTTTCATTATTGACTCATTCTAGGTCTCTTTATTTCCCCTTTTAATTGATGTATTAGCTATAACCTCCATATTGATATAATTATGATAGAGAATTATTTGAAGTTGTGTGATTATATTCAACCTCATTTATATTTTTTATCAACTTAGAGACCATAGGAGGAGACCTATAATTTAGTGCATCACTGCTTTTTTCCATTTGCTTTCACCTTTCTCTCTCCCTTTTCATTTCAATTTGATAGGTGTAGTGAGAATATAGGTGTAACATCAATGGATATAGACATATTTAGATGTTCTCTTTATCCATAGGCCACCCAAATAATTAGAGAGTTATCATTATGTTTTTTAAGTGAGGAGACCTAAAACACCTCATCAAAGCATATAACTCAAAGTGACAATACTTTTGGGCATGCCCAATGGGACCAAAATTAAAGAATATTTATCAATATTAGTGTTGATCTTAACATAATTATAGCTGGCATAACATCTACATTCAACATCTAGTGACTCTAACAATATTTCAAGCATCCTGGTTGCAAGACTAGTGTTTAGTTTTAATACCAAAGGTAACTACAATATATCCTACTAAAGGTACTCCTTTTGAGTTTATATAACTGCCTTATAATTCGAATAAGAAAAGGATATTTTATAATACACACCCTTATCCAAAAATATCTTTTATTATTTCTTAAAATACACCTATAAAAAATTCTTATCTACCTCCATTTTTCAAGATGGTAGTGCCTACTAATCAGGATTTTATTCTTTTCAAAGGTGGAATCCCTCTACTTCTAGCTCAATATGATGATATATCCATTTTTTATCCCTATAATCCTAGCTCAATATTATGATATACATATTTTTTCCCTCAAAATTATTCCACACTTCATTGGAGAATATTACACTACTCCTATTGAGCATGTAAAATATATTACTAACATTTGTTTTATACATCATGTGATACAAGATAATGTATCAATAAAATTGTTAAACACTTCATTAAAAGGTAAGGATATTAAAATGTAGAGAGTATTGAGTCTTAATTCTATTATCACTTGGGAGGAGTTGGGAGAATAATTATATAAGCATTTTGAGGATAAGAGTGATCATTTATCATTGATGGAGTACTTGACTACTATAAAGAAAGATCCTCAAGAATTCATGGTTAATTTCAACTATATGTTTTCAAATAATTTGGATAGAATCCCATCTATAGTCAAGCATGTTACCAATTATGATTGATTTTGCTATTTTAGGGATTTGAATAATGACATAGAAGTAATGATTTAATCAATGGGACTAAACACATTGCCTAATGCATATGAGGTGGTAATAAGGGTTAAAAATTGTCTTATAAAAGATGGTAAGATTGTTCCAAGGCCTTATATGCCTTTGTTTCCAAAATTTTATCCCCATACTCATTATAAACCTCTTATATTTCCCACTTTGGCTCTTATTCTGTCACCAAACAATCAAGAAAAGGCTACCTCTACTCCTAATTACTTATATGAAGTCAAGAATATTCTACAAATTATTGGAAATTAAACTATAAACATCAAGAGGTAGCATTATCAACATTATAGTCCTTGGTAGACTCATAATTATTTCAAGCATGCCAATAGACTTCCTTTCCAAGGTAACTATCAAGGTCAAAGACAAATCACCAATGTTATTCCTTACACTAGCTAAAACCAATTATTGCTAGCTTTGCAAATGTTATTGTTCCATCTCAAAATAATATAGTCCAATATAAATAATGATTCCTTATTTATTATTATCTCCAGAATTATATTATGTACTCTAATGGTATGTCAAATCAAGGTCCCATGGTGCAAGGTGCTTAATATTCTCAAAATTTTCAAATTTATCAAGGCCCTCAAGCTTTTAAAACTCCATAATTTGAGATTCCACAAAAAGGAGAGACTAATAAATGGAAAGTGAAACATTATTCCACATTTGTTTATTAGAAATAAGGATATTATTGAGAAATGAATCAGTTTGGAGGCATTAGTAACATTGACACTCCTATGGTATCCAACACAAGGACTAATAAAATAGTAATAGAAGGTAATAAAGAGGTAATTCAAGTGCCTATTACAACTTATCAAGTATATCAAGGTATTAATAAGACTAATTAAACCCCTAAATTATAATAAGTGTAAAAAATTAGAATGTAAGAGCTTTTACTTGACCTCAATCCTCACAAGCTCAAGATGGTGTTGTTTCCCCTAAAGGACATCCAAAGGGTTGGTATTTATCCTATAAAATTGTTGATCAAATTATGAAGGCACATGTGAACATTCCAATGTGGGAGACATTGGTCACTCCTAGATAAAATGATCTACTTAAAGAAGAGATATCTAAGCTCAACCTTTCAGCTAGATAAACAATGAAAGAGAGAACAAAACTCATGAATTAAATTCATCCTAAGGAAGGTAAATAAGTCAAGATTGATAAGCCTAATATACATACATATATATATATATATATATATATATATATATATATATATATATATATATATATATATATATATATATATATATATATATATATATATATAGTTGAGTCTTTAGTTCAAAATTGAATGATTGATAGTGTTGATAGTACATTTATACTACCTCAACAAGTGGTTGATAAGTTAGGCCTAAAATATGAGTAATTCACCAAATTAGTTTTATAATTAGATGGGATAATGAAAAAGACTATAGGTATAATCAAAGGTATAAACTTAACCTTGCATTATTTTCCTAATTTTTCAATTGTTCATTATGTTTTTTTAATAAACCTACCACCCCACTTTTCCCTATGCATATCTAAGGAGATCACAACCAAGATTAGGGGATATTTGTCATTAGACTAGTATTAAATTTTTTTTATGACTAAGTATATCAAAAAAATTAATATAGAATAAGAACCAATTTTAAATATTCATATATAACCTTATGTGCCTAAGGTATCCAATGTAAATTTCACTATTTTTGATGAATGATATCTCCATGTTAACCAAAAAGCAATTTTTTATCTTAAAATTATACCTAAGATTTTTTTTGATGAATGGGTATTTGAACATAATTAAAATGATCCACATAAGTTCATGAAATAAGTATGCCTATGAGTTTATTAATTACATTAGGAATATTCATTCATTCCATAGTTGGTCAAGCCTAGTGGGCCCATGGATGGTGTATAAAAGCTATTCTTTGATGGATCAAGGATCAAAATTGGTCTAGAATTTGGTGTAATGGTAATATCTCCTTATAAATAAAGGTATTATACTACTTTCAGATTTGAATTTAGATATACTTGTAATTTAGGAGAGTGTGAGGAACTTGTACATAACGTTCAATGGGATAGGAAAATAGGAGTTAAGTGTTTACAAGTATTTGGTGATAGTGAGTTGATTGTTCATCAAGTGAAAGGTCAAAATATGATAAATAAATCCTTAATTAAATCTTAAAAACATAGGGTGTGGAATCTTATGAAACATTTTAAGGAATTCAACGTAAAATTCATTCCAAGGGAGGAAAATAAGCATGATGATAGATTGGTTGTAGTTGGAGCTCAGTTTGATATTCCTAATGATGTCAAGAACTTAAGTTGACAACCACATGTCAAGGTAGTAGTAAGACCTTCCATTATTGATAATGATGATAATTGGAAAGTATTTGAAGGTGTCAAACAAATATCATGCTTTATAAAAGAGAGGTTAAGTTCTCTTCAATAAATCAATCCAAATCTTAGTAATAATATGGTGATCAAATTGTGCAATTAATGTCAAACAAGATTTCTAAAGGCCTACTGACACTTAAAAGAATTTTAAATGATGATGATAAAATGAATAAAGATAATATAAGCATATACTCCAAATAATATAATTTTGAGAGGGTCATCATATTCAAAGAGAAATTTATAGCACTTGGAAGTTATGTAACAAGGAAGAGAGACTTTAATTTATTTTGATATGAAAATAGTTTTTTGATGTGTTTTTATGGATATTACCCCATTTTGGTGAAGAGTTGAAGGCTCTGAATGTGTGGAAGGATAAAATATTTTGTTTGATCAACATAACATGTCTTATTGCATAGATTTGAAACATACATATAGTGCCATATCTCTTGAATATGGAGATATTTTCAATGGCACATCCCACAATAATCTCACCAAAATATCTATTTTAATGAGTTATTTTTATACGTACAACTCTTTTATTCTATAATTTATTTATTTTTCCATGTTATGACTATTTTCTAACATTTACCACCTTAGTTTTAACATGGGTTAAGAAATTTGAATGTGAGTTTCAACTAATAATGCATTTGATTACAAAGAATCCCATTTTATTGAAAAATGCCTTCTTAGGCTTATTTTAAACTTGTAATTTAAAGACTTTTGACTCAGATGAATCTTAACAATGACTTTGACACTGACGATAATACTAAAACTTGACACATAAAAACCTATAATGTATAGATAATTACAATGCAAAAGTAATTAAATTTTACTTTTCACAACTCTAATAATTATATTAAAAATAACAATAAACAAAAAATACTCATTATTAAATTAAACCTATTAACTATTAAATACTAATAAAAAATGATTTTCTTAAATAACTATAAAACTCCACTAATAAACTTAACTAATCACAATTAACAAAACCTTATTTCAAACCTAACACTTAATATAAAATGGACATCCAAAAAATAAGATTTAAAAAATTAAAAAATTAAAACACAAATGAAAAAACATATTTATAAAAATAAATTATAAAAACTTAAAATAATATATGGAAACATAAAAAATTAAAACCACAAACTTAGTAAAACCTAAAACATGAATATAAAACAACTAAATATTAAAAAAAACTTAAACAAGATACTAAGAAAAGCCAAAACCAAATACAAATCAACTAAACCTAAATGAAAAAGATAAACACAAATAATTAAAACTTAAGATAAAACCTAATATTTATCTTTGCATCACTATAAGAAGATTTGTAGGTAGCCACAAAGATGAGTGTCACCATGTGAGGCATGAGGTTGAAGCAAAGATGTCTTACCATTTAATGTAGGTTTGATGCAAATATCAGGGTAGATATGTCTCTACCAAGGAGTGGGATCCCATCAATGCAATTCATTGTTTAAGACACCAAAATTAGATCCATACTCATAGTTGTGTGATGTGGGATATGGTATGATGATAGTCGAGATGGAAGGAAACACCATCATTGAGAATACAAATATGTTCACTAGATTGAGATGAATTATGTTCAAGGATTTTTTATATTCTTTTCCACTGATCAATAACTTGATCCAAAACATATTTGAGGTTAAACAAAGACTTTTATATTATAGGAACCATAAGGAGATATGTTAGGTTTGGGCTTTACATCAAGCTTATGTCTGATCATCTTTTTGTGTAGTGAGTTGAATCCACTGTAGATGCAAAATTTGATGCAAATACATAAATATTCAACACAACTTAAATCAAATTGGATGCCTAATGTATGATTTTTAAGACATATTCTTATCTTTCTTACCAAGATAATATAATCTTCAACCTCAGTGGCCAAAATTTGATGCAAATACATAAATATTCAACACAACTTAAATCAAATTGGATGCCTAATGTATGATTTTTTTAAATACACATATGCCTTCTTTTTTCTTTTATTTTTCATTTTCATATATCCTACAAATAAAAAATATAAAATATAAAACTTTATATATATATACATACATACATACATATATATATATATATATATATATATATATATATAATTTTTTAAGAATGCTCATTGTGAACAAAATGGGTGTAAACAATTGTAAATAGAGATGACTAGGGTATAATCTTGAGAGGAGGATATAGATGAGTGATGAAGACAACAGGTTCACACATGGTCTACACTGCTAGATCATTGACAGTCTACAAGGAGTGGATGAGTAGGAATGGCATTTGCATGTGGTCCTCACTGCATACCCATCAAGTCATTACTATATAATAGACAATGGAATAAAAGGTATAGATTCTAAGGAAAGCCTACTCTGACACTATATGTGGCTATTTACCCATTTTGGTGAAGAACCAAAGGCTCAAAATGTGTGGAAGCACAAAATATTTTGGTTGATCAACATAACATGTCATAGTCCATAGATTTCAAACATATATATAATGTCATCTCTCCTAAATATGGACATAGTTTAAATGAAACATACCACAATAATCTCACAAAAATATCTATTTTCATTAGTTGTTTTTATATGTACAAAAACTCTTTTATTGTATAATTTATTTATTTTTCCATGTTAGGACTATTTCCTAACATTTTATTAGGATTTTAGTGATATAAAAGGTCTTAGCCCTAGTATATCTCAACATAATATATAAATAGATGTAGATTATAAACTATTCATGTAAATACAAAGGCATATCAACCCAAAAATTGTGCCCCTAATGAGGAAGGAATTGACTAAGTTGAAAGAATCTAGTATCGTATTTCCTATCAAACACTCATCTTGGGTTTCTAATCTAGTTCCTATAAGGAATAAAAATAGATAGATATATAATATTGTGTGTTTATTTTATGGAATTAAATATATATAAATTTAAGGATCATTATAATTTTCCTTTTATATGTCAAATCTTTCATATGGTAGCAAGTTTTGAACATTTATCCTTCCTTGATGGCTACTCAGGGTACAATCAAGTTTTGCTACAAGAAAATACTAGTATAAGACAAATTTTAGAATAAAATGGGGCACATATTAATATAATAAGATGAATTTTGGATTTTAAAATTATGTATATACATTCTAAATATCTATATACATAGAATTCAAAGGTTTGATAAATGATATAGTGTTGATTTATCTTGATGGTATCACAATGTTCTCCAAGGATACAAATGATAATTTGACTCATCTTAAGCATATTTTTGAGAGATACAAATAGTTTGGGGTATCTCTCAATAAAAAAAGTATGTATTTATAGTCCATGAAGGAAACTTTTTGGGACACATTATCTCCAAGAAAGGTCTCTCCATATATCTTAAAAAGGTAAGTGTTACATGTCTTTGTCATTGCCTAAGCACAAGAAAGGGATGCAAATTTTTTTTGGGAAAATCAATTTCATCAATATATTCATACTTATTTTTTTAATATTTTAAAGCATATAACATCAATGTTGAATAAAAATTTGGATTTTAGTTGGACTAAATAAAGAAGGGATAGTTTTGGTGATATCAAACTAGTCATATCTCAAACTCCAACACTTGAAAATCCTAATTTCAAGGAGGAATTCACCTTTTATTATTTGTGAAATTATGAATTTATCTCATCCATGTTGACACATTAAAATTAATAGGTTCTTTAACATCCCATTGCTTTCTTCAACCAAAGGTTAGAAGACTATGAATTAAGATACACTTTTATAAAGAAATAAGTTCTTGCTATTATAATAATCCTTAAAAAATTTAGGCATATTCTCTCTAGAAAAAGTACATGTGATGGTGTCTCATATAATCATCAAATAAATCCTTTTAATCAAATATTTTAATGATAAAAGGATGGGTTGGATCACCAAAGTCATGAAATATGATGTAGATATCAAGGTTGCCAAGTTGGTGAGAGCTAAGGGACTGTGTGAACACATAGATTCAAACTTAAAATAACAATAGGATGTTTTCCTATCACTCCAATATGACCCTAAAATAGCTAAATATCCATCCACCATGATTTGGACACCAAAAATGGTCAAACTCCTCTAAATAAGTGAGTGTCCATTAGGCCTAAACAAGTCTAAAAGGAGAAATTTTAGATTACAATGCATTTCATATGTCCTGGTAGATGGAATAATATTTATAAAGGACCTTAATAAATTGATCATAAGGTGTGTAAAGGTTGATCAAGTTTATAAATTATTGGTATAATTTCATGGTATATTATCAAGTGGTCACTTTGCACTAAGAATCGCAATAGTAAAAGTGATGAGAGTTGGTTGTTATTTTCCCAACTTATTCAAAGACTCATATACATGGGTGATAAATTGTCAAATAACGTGCCTTATTCACACAAAAATAAAATCTTCATCCTTCCCTCTCCATTCCATTCAATTAAACCAATCTTTCATGTAGTGGGGATTAGATTTCATAGGTATGGTCAATCCTCATTCAAGTGATGGTCATAAATAGGTGTTGATTAAAACTAACTATTTTAATATATATACAAAGGTTTTATATCTCAAGGAATATAATTAAATTAATGTTTTATACTTATATGAAGGTATAGTAACCATATTTGGGGTATCTTCTACACTTATCTCAGATAATGTAATGGATTTCCTTGGTACTAGGATAAGTGAGTGGGTTATGAATCATGTAATCCACCTAAGTATATCCTTCAACTAATATCCTCAATCAAATGGAATATTAGATTCCAAAAATAAGGATATAATCAATTTTATCAATAGAAATATGGAGGAAAATCAGAGAACATGGAACACAAAATTGAATATAGCCTTATGGGATGATAAGATCACTCCTAAAATATCCATTGGAAACATACCTTACATGCTTGTCTATGGAAAATAATCTAATCTACCCATATCTCTTGAGATAACATCTCTATATATTACACATTAGCTTGATATCATGGATAATACTACCACAAATATTAGACTAGTTGAGTTTATGGAGATTGAAGAAATAAGATATCATGCCATGCATACTATGGAGTCCCATCAAGTTCAAACCAAGAGGTAATTTTACAAGATATTTGTTCCAAGAGCATTTAAAGAAGGTGAATTTGTGCTAAAATGGGATGAAGATATGGCTAATCCTATAAGACATACAAATTTTGACACCCTATGGAGTGGGCCCTATGTCATCACTCATTAAAAATAACATAATGATTTTCATCTCTTAAAGATAAATGGAGAAGAAATAAATATCCTAGTCAATGAGATACACCTCAAGCATTGATATTTATGTCATTTTATAATCTTGTACATAGTATATTAGGCTTTGATTTATCCAAATGCTTCTATCACATGATTTCTTTATTGTGTGTTTTCTTTGCCTTGTTGTGTGTGTCTTGTTTTGTTTATGTTTTGAAGGTATTTTCAGTTTTTAATTTGTTTCAAAAGTTAATGTCATGTTTAGGTTCAGATTTGGTCTCATAGATAATAAATGTTTAGTGACTCCATTCCCAATGGGTTGTCTAAGGCCACTATTCTAGATATTTAGTAGGAAAAATACCCTAGGATGTTGTCAAAAATGTTAGCTAATTAGTCACCCATGACGAAATATTGTTCAAAAATAGGTAACTAAGTCATCTAACCTTAAAATGGTCTTCTTGATAATCATGTCTTGGTGTCATGGTTTGGTGTTGTATGTCATTTAAAGTCTAAATAGGGTCTTATTAGGATAATATAGACCATGTATGTGTATTTTCCAATTAGTTTCATGCCATGATATTTGAAGAAGTATTTTTCAATGCATATTAGCTAAGTTTAAGGTAGCTTTGTAAAGATTAAGGTTAAGTTATGAAAGTCAAGATGTGATTGATCTATAATGAAAATAATGAGGTTGTGATCAAGATCATCCAAGAAAGAATGATGATCCATGATGGATAAGTGGACCTAAGAGAAAAATTGGTAAGATGGAAGAAATTAAATTTAAGTCTTTAGAGAGTTTAAGGTACTTTTGGAGATATTAAGGTTTCTTCTATTTTGTCTTTTATTGCTTGTTATAATGTTGTATTGTAACCCCTTGAGGAGACATTAAGTATGATGATAAAATATCATGCATAGAGGTCAAAAAAGGTCATTTGAGGGTCATTTGAAACTTTTTGAGAAAATACTTATGTCCATTTTGCTTTTTCACTTATTCAAAGTGTTAAAATACATTTTTTCCAATGTATACTCACCTTAAAAACTGCTTTACTCATTGTTCTAACATCCAAACATAGTATGATGAAAAAATGACAAGGAAAAGAAGATGAAGAGAATATTGGTAATTACATAACCACTACACAAACCAAGAGGGAATCTATTATCATCTATTTCACATCTCTATTAGGGTATTTTGGTAGAGTAAGGGAAAATTTCTTGATGAAGATAGGTCTAGAGGTGAATATATAGCCTCAATATTTACTAGGAGATCTCATTGAAAGGATTTTACTAATTGATTATGGTGTTATAAGATACCCACAACATTTTACAGCCTCCTAAATATAAAAATAATGCAATGGAGGAAATTTTAGGTCCAAAGAAGGTAAAAAACCTTTCAAGTTTCCCATTTAGGCTACTTGTAAGACAAGAAGGCTTAATTTCATAATGTTGGTTCATAAAGGAGGAAATGTTTTATAAAAATATATATTAGGATATTTTGACCACTCTACTCCATTCAAATCCATTTCAATATTTTTTTAATTAGGGTATGAGCTTTATGAATGAATGTTAATAATTTTATAGCCTCTTAAACCCTATTAGACCCCATTGTCATGATTTTCCTCTTAAAATGGCATGTCTAAACTAGTGAATGCATGGAAATGGTTTAAAAGTTTTTATTAGAGGTCTAATAGTCCTTTTAATATCAAACTTAACAAAAAAATTTAATGATCATGTTATTATTAACATGAAATTTCTTTGTTCTATTTTTTTGGACATAATAGGCAGGGTTTGTATAAGGTTATGAGTGTTTTTAGCATGAAGGTGAGTGAAATAAAATGTACATGATGTGTCAAAATTCATATAAACCTAATGATATATCCTAAACCATATTAAATCAAGCATTAAATACATGAATGAGTAAAATGTGAACCTACAGGTGTATAGGGTTTTATAAGATGCAAGTTTGGAGCTGTTTAATAATTTTGAGAGGTTTTCAAGCTTATGAAAAGGGTAAAATCACATGGTATGAATTTTTATAAATTTAAAACACTCAATTACATGTTAAAACATCATTTATTCACCTCTAAAGTGACTTTTTAGTGTTGGTTCAATAACATAGTCCTCAAATGCAAAAGATATAGTCTTATGAATAAGGACATTTGATGTTTTAAGGGGTAGTACATATGAAAAAAGGTTTGAATAATTTAGGGTAGGTGTATATGAAGCAATAAAATCATACAATATACTATTATATAATCATGATCATCTTTGAGAGAAAGTTGTAGGTGGAACGCTATGAAAGCCATCGCTCTAAGTGTCCTTAAATAGGGTTCAAGTATTGAAGGAACAAGAATAGGTTTGTAACAAAAAAATGAAGTATTTAGTAAATAATTTAGATTATTAACATAATTAATCCAACCTAAAACCTATTACAAATATTAAAAGAGAAAAAAGTGTCAAGAAATAATGTATTCATGCATATACAAGCAGACTGTGTCAAGTTTTCAAGCTGAGAATGAGAGTTTCTTGGAAAAAATTGTATGTATTTAAATTAAAAAGGTTAAAAAAAGGTGAAATTTAATTTTAAGTGAATCTAAAATAATTTTAAGTCATAAAAGTTATGGAATTTGATTCAATAATTTTTTTGAAAGGGTTTAGAGCCTAGAATGAATACCTACATGTTTTCACACCAAAATGAGTAAAAAGATGAAAGTTTTGTATTAAGTGTGAGGTATAAAAGTTAAATTAGGTTGTTTAAGACATTATATAATATTAAAATGATGTTTTTATTCATTTACAAGAGGATGAACCATCATATTGAGCTAAGATATCTTGGAGGAGATTTATTAGGCTTATTGAGACCTAGAAAGAACAACTTTGTCTTTGAGATTAAATATTTAAGAAAAAAATAAAGGGATTGTTTTATTATTATCAAAAATTATATATGAAATCTAAAGATATAATATAACATGTTTTCAAAACTTATATGACCATCCTTTCTAGGAAAATGCATATAGTTGTACACAATCAATTACCTAAAAATAACATATATAATAAGACATAGTTTTACTTCTAATATGACAAAAAGGTGAATTTTTTTAGTTAATATTTAGGTTTTAAGGTTAATTATTTATGTTAGGTACCATATATATATTTTATAAAATTATTGGATTCTTTGGAATGATGACAAAACACCAAAATAAGACCATTAAGGTCAAAACCATAAAATTGTCAAAAAAAACCCTATATATGGGTTAAAGAAAGTGATAAGAGTTTAAAAGGGTAAAATAATTTTTAAATTTTTTTATACCTCATAATAAATATATAAATACTATATAATTTTTTTCCAAACAAAAATCAAACATTTAGAACCTTGGTTTGCTCAAACAGTCATCTAGACATTCACACACAAGCCTACAAGCTTGAGAAGACAAATTTTATCACGTAGGAAGTTGTTTGAGTAGATTCATGGGGTATAATTACATTAGTATATTATTATAATGTTTTTATAATCCAAATTTTTGTAAATTTTTTTGTTCATTGGGGGGCTCAACTCTATGAACAATCATTAACAAGATAGAGACCTAAATTGCCTTTTTTCCCCTCAAGGAGTTAGAGGATTGAGAATAATTGTTTAAATGGTTAAAATTAAATTAAAATGAATTTAAATAACATTTATTATTTTTTAAAACCTCATATTCACATATTATGTCAATAATATTTGCATGTGTGGAGGATAAATACATGAAAATGTCTTAGAAACTAAATTTTAAAGCCTGTTTATAGGTGTTTGAGTAAGGTTTTTTTTACTAGTTTAATAGGTATCTAAAGAGTGTGTATATTTATAATGACCTTATATAATACCTTATAATAGTTATCCATGGTGGTATAATAGGTTTCAATTCTCTAAACCAAGCCATGTGGAGATTGTCTTCTTGGTTGCATATAAAAACAAGGTTGTAAACCTTCTTAAGGTGACCAATGGTATCAAGAAACCTCATGAAACCCATGTAATAAAATAATTAATAAATTTATATTTTATATATGTTTTTTGGAATCATAATTCAATTCCTATAGGCATATTTGAGAGCCTTTCATGAGTAGTCCACTAGTCATGTCATTAAAGACACTCAAGGAAGCATAATAATCTTCTATCAACTAGATTGATTAAAAATTGAACTTGTTTTATAAGAATCATAAGAGGAATAAAAAATCATAAAATATCTATTTTGAGGTCATGAAACATGGACATAATACCTATATATTTCTAAAGCCTACATGGAGCTTCTATTATAATAATACCTACAACCCTCTCTAAACTTATTGTTAAGTACGCTATGAAGACTCAATTATAGGTGATATTAAAGAATGAATAGATTTTACATGATCTAATACAATATATCCATGATTCTAAAAAGTTTTTTTGGTAGCCTTAAAATAAGGACTATGTCTTGGATGAAGAGATAAACTTGGTCTCATTGCCTCATATTGAACCAAACAAGTTTTGAGATGTAATTATAGGTTCTAAGGATAAGGATCAAAGTATAAGGAGATTTAGGCCTTAATTATAAATATAAACAAGATTAAATATGAATTTAAAGAACCAATTATGGCATAAAGAGATTCCAAAGAGTTCAAGTAGGCCATGTGCTAATATACCAACTTGTAACTCCTATAACCAAGAAAGTATAGTTTCAAGTGGAGAAATATGAGTCATAGGAGATGAAGAACCACTTGTATGCCACCTCTTATGAAGAAATAATCAAGCCAAGCCAACACATGTTGAACATGAATAATAGGACTCTTTCTTCACCTTCTCTTAGCATTATAACCAGTTTCATGATAGATGATATTCATGATGGATATTCTCCATGTTCTCCCCCTCTCTCTTCTCCATTTTTATATATATTTGGACTTGAATGGATTGTAAAAGCATCCTCTAAGTTAGTATGGTGATGCCATACTAAAATTCATACTTGTTTTGGATTTTTAATTTAATGAAAATTGATTATTCCTTATTCATATCACATTTAGTATCTTCATGGTGAATTGTTGATGAATGATAGTGTTGATATTCAATATATTTGCATTTATCCTCTTCATTCTTGCCTATTTTTGAGTAAGTTATCTATTTGTAGGTCATATGGTGTGTATCAAGTGGTTTTTAAAATGTTAAGTATGTAAAACCTTCATTAGTGCCTCATTATAGGATTCTTGATTTCCCCTATTAGTTGATGTATCAATTACAACCTCCATATTGAATAACTTAGCTTTGTTATTAATTAATAGACTATAGGTTGAGACCTAAAATTTGGTGTATCAGCCCTTTTTATATTTGATTTAAAATTTCTCTCCCCATTTTTATTATAATTTAAATAGGTGTAGTGATAATATAGGTGTACCATTAATAGAGCCAACCCTCTCTGGAGGTTATCTTTAGCCATAGGGCACCCAAATACTTAGAGAGTTCACATTATGTCAATTGAGTGAGGAGACCTGAAAAAAATCCTTAAAGGGTGAAACTCAAAATGATAAAAGGTATGAAAAAACTCTACTAATTTGAGTCTTTTAATGTTGTATTGATGGCTTAAAATGAAAAAAATACTGAATTTACCTTCTCTTAGTATTTGCATTTTATGTGTATCTAATGAATTGTTGATATTTACATGTAGAATGGTTTTCTCTTGAATTGTTTTCCAATTCCCTTCACCTCTATTTAATAATACCATATTTTTAAAGTTGTATACTATGTATTATTAGACTTATGTAGGATTTATCTATGTAAACTCACCATTTTAGCCTTTTTCAAGGTGGATGATGACTCCTCCTAGTTATATTTTAAGTCTCATACCTCTATACAAAGCACTTATTCAAGAGAGGTTTAAGTTGAATATCATGTATAAAAATTATTAGTTCTTAAAGGTTATATTATGTTTATAGAGTGAGTGGAAGATATCTCTAGAATTGGTGCATCACCTCTTTTATGGTTTTAGTTCACACTCTTCCCTTTTTCATGACCAAAAATCATAGTTATAACTTTAGATAGGTATTCTTTAGTGATATTTTAGGCCTACCACTAATCTTAAATTAGGTGAATTTATTTTAGGAATTAATATATCCTTCTCTAGAGGCTCATACCTAGTATCAAAGGCACCACACACTTGGGGTGATCCCACTATTTCACTAAATTAACTGATTGATTAAACATGTGTAAGATCCAAGTGATAATGGTTTATGGAATGCTTGGTGGTATAATGTTTCATAGAAATTAAGAGTTTAATTAATGATTTGGTGTTGTTAGTTATTAAGATATAAAATTGAATACACTTTAGATGTACCTAGTGACTTGATCAATTTTTGGTCTCAGATTAGTCCATATGAAAGGAAACAAGGGTTTCTATAAGAGGTACTAGTTTTCAATTTGTTAAATTATCATTATCGCCTAAAGAATAGGAAATACATTATTAAGGTCACTTGAAATAAGAGTTATAAGTTATAAACAACCTTACCTAATATCTCAATCTACACCCCCTTTTGTTATGTTTCCTTGACCAAGAGAGACGTTGAACCCTATCTTTCATATGGTAGCCTAGAGAAATCAATTACTTTTTACCTTTGATGGTAGTAGTCCATTGGTCCTTCAAAAAAATTATGACATCTAAGTTTTAGATCTCAAAATCATACCTTATTTCACTAGTGATAATGATATTACTCTAATAGATCACATACCATATATTAACAATATATGTTTAGTCTAAAATATCACTTAAGATAATGTGTCCATGAGAGTTCTTGCTACCTTCTTGAAAGGAAAGGATCTTCAATGGTATAAAGGGTTTAAACTTAGAAAAATAAATAATTGGGATGAGTTAGGGGAGATAATTTTATAATAATCTGAAGACAAGAGTGATAATATTTATCTCATAGAGCAACTCACTACCATCAAGATAACTCCTCATGAGTACATGGTGGAATTCAAATTTAGGTTCCAAAAAACATGGGATTTGATGAAGCCTACTCTAAATACTATGTTCTTGTACTAATTGATGTCTTTTAATAGTGATATTATTGTCATGATTCAGTCCATCAAAGGTAATATATTACCAACCAATATGACATTTCCATAAGAGCTTAAAATATCCTAACTAAATTAAGAAGGATAGCCCATGTTCCTTTAATTCCCTTATTTTCAAAACCTCCACCTACTCATCCTAATTTGTCCCCCATTCCTATAGTAACATCTAATAAAATCCAACTACTACCCCTCCCAATATAGTACATAAAGTTAAGACATTATTAAAAATATTTGGAAATTAATTAGTGGCCTTGGAAAGATAGAAATAAGGTTGACATATCAAACCATATCAGCATTTCAATCAACCATATCAACACTTCAATCAACCATATCAGCAATTCAATAAATCATATCATCCTAATAGGAATACTTATAAATTTAATACACAAGCTCAAGGCCAAATTACACATTCTATCCTAATGTTATAAGAACTTCAAAATCCATTCTATCCATGTAAAATAACCAGTTCAATATTATGAGTGGTCTTATTCATGCAATCAACCTCACAACCAAACCACATGTCTAAATGGGGTTCTTAATGTCTAAAATATGTCAATTTATCAAGGAAAATCAAGTGAATTAACCGAATAAAATAGAAGAGGTTGATGTTTCAAAGTTCTATCCGAAAGTAGGAAAATTACCCTCAACATAGTTGAGAAAATGAAGAGAACAAACCTAAATGTCACTATGTGGTAAGCTCTCTCCATTTTTGATCAAAGAGTCTTATTGAAAAAGGACATAATACACCTTGTTCATGCAATAAAATAAAGTGTAGTATCTATCCCCACCAACTTATCCTAAATGAAATAAGGATATGGTCTCAATATCAACAAACCACCTCTATTTTATAGTTCTTTGATTATTGGTAAGTACCTTGTACATAGCCATATTATTGATTATAGTGAAATATTATTAGTTATGACTAAAAATATTGTTTACCTACTAGGATAGAGTACACTAATATCACAAAAGGAGTTGTCTAGTTACATGGTATAGTTTTCAAAACCATTGGCATCATTAAAAACTTGAATCTTACACTACATGATTTCCCAAGCCTTTCTATCTCCCAAGATGTTTCAGTCATATACATCCCTCCATATTTTTTTATATTAATTTCTAAGGATTCCACTAAAAATATGGATGGGTATCTATTCTCATATTGGTCACACATATTTATTAGGACTAGGTATGGTACCAAAGTAACTATCAAAGCTGAGCCCATTTCTAGAGACCACATTGAGCCATATTCCCCTAGTCCAATCCCCATGAATTTTACCATGTATGATAGAAGGAGAGTTTTTTACTTAATAATAATACCACATATTAAGAGTATTTTCTAGATATATTACTTGATGATTGTGTAAATGAGTACTCTGGTTTTGATCCCTATGATCATGTAGAGGATACAAGATTAGGTGCATATTACATCCTTGAGGAAGAATCAACTATAACAAGTATTATGAGGTCATAAGAGGATTTTAGATGTATTTGGAATCTATTTTTTGATGGTTTAAGGAGAATAAATGGTTCTAGTGTAGGTATTTTTTTGATCTCCCCTAAAAATGAGAAGTAGTTTTTATCATATGGGTTACAATTCAGCTATACTAAAAATATATTTGATGAGGTATTAATCCCAAGACTATAATTGACACATAAAAGTGTAATAAATGGGATTCAAGTGTTTTATGATAGTGATATAATTTTAAATTGGGTTAAATGCCAAAATGTATTTGGGAACAACTTGTTGAATGCCTACAAAATAGAGTGTGGGATCTCATTAAAGGATCTGATGCCTTTAACATTCAAATTGTACTTAGCACTCAACGTTTTGATGTTAATAATATTTATAACATGGGGTATAAATATAGCATTCCCCATGATGTTATTAAAGATTTAGAATAACTGGTCAAGCTATTGGTTAGAGCTATAGTTCTAAATAACAATGTTAGTTGGTAAGTGTTTTTGAATGATGAGCAAATCATTAACTTTATACAAGAGGAGACATAATTATCAGCCAAAAACTTGCATAGGATTCAAGATCAATATGTGGATAAAATTATTCATCTAAAATGTAACAATTTGTATAATGGTGTGGTCACTTTATAAAGCATGTCCAATTTAGATGATCAGCTCAAAGGTGATAAAAAGAACATGACAATCAAGGATGAGAACTATGAACTAGTTTCCATCTCCAATGGTAAAATTTTGAAGGCTGGTTAGTTAAGTACTCAATATAATAAATAATATTTTATTTGTATTTATAGGATATATGATGATATATTTTCATGAAGTTAACAATACTTTAGAGGTTTTGATTCAAACTTAGCCCAACACACCATTGAGCTAGACCCCATTGAAAAACTACTTAAGCAAAAGAATAGAATAATAAACCCCAATCTTGGAACTTTGGTGAGGAAAGAAATAAATAAAATTATAAAATCTAATATTATAATCCCCATTAATCATTCCTCTTGGGTGGCCAACCTAGTCCCAGTTAGAAATAAAAATGGGGAGATTAGGCCATGTGTGGACTTTAGGGACATGAATAGAGCATCCCTTAAATATCATTATCCCCTTCCACCTATGAATAATATCCTTCAAATTATAGTATGGGATGAGATTTTTAATAATTAATGGATATTTAGGATATAACCAAATAGTTGTGCAAGAATTAGACCAATACAAAATAACTTTTACCACTAAATGGGGTACTTTTGCTTACAATAAGATGTTTTTTAGGTTGACCAATGTTGGTGAAAACTTCTAAAGGACCATAAATATGGCATTTAGGAAACTCATAAATGATACGATCTTGGTTTATTTAGATGAAATAACTTTTTAATCTAAGCATGTAGTTGATCACTTAGATAATTTATGGTAAGTCTTTGATAGGTGTAGAGAGTTTGGGGTATTCTTAAACCCAAACAAATGTGTTTTTCCTATCCATGAAGGAAACCTATTGGGGCATGTTTTTTTATAAATATGTCCATTAAATTTATCTAGAAAGGGTAGAATAAACCTTATCTCTTTCACTTCTAAGTCACAATAAGGGTATCTAAAGCTTCTTGGGTAATATCAACTTTGTAAGAAGGTTCATCCCAAACTTTGCTACTTTGGTAAAACCTCTCACTTCTATGCTCAATAATATTTCTAACTTTCATTGTTCAAGAGAAGGTAAGGATAGATTTGAATCCATTAAAAGAAGAATTTCTCAATTCCCTACACTCATGAACCCATGTTGTGATAAATATTTTATTATTTATGCTTTTGGGGGGAATGAGAGGATATCAACCATACTAGTGTAGGAAAATAGTGATCTAATGGATTAGCGCATTGATTTTTTTTAGTCAAGAACTTAAATATTATGAGATGAGGGATAGTTTTTTTGGAAAAATAAGCACGTGTTGTCATAATATCAATTAAAAAATTTAGACACATGCCCTTTAATAATAAAATACAGTTGATGGTTTCACACTCAAGCATGGAGTTCTTTTAGAGTAAAGATATAGGTGAAAAGAGAGATGGTTAGATAACTAATGTAATGGAGTATTACAATGGAATCAAGGCCACCAATCTTGTTAGAGGAAATGGATATGTGAGAGTTTGGTAGTAGACATAGAGGTTGATAATAAGGTAATTTTTGTGCTACAAGAGGATAAATAAGTTGATCATGAGGTTCCCAACAACTAGACTAGAGACATGGTTACCTTATTAAAAATTAGTGGCTATCCACATGGCATCAATAAAGATAAAAGAAGGTATTTTATACTTTAATATGTTCTATGTTTCATTATTATGGTATATTTTCTAGAAATGATATCAATCGATTAGTTTTGAGGTGCATAGAATATACACAAGTGGATAGGGTGCTAGAAGAGTTTCATAAGGGCCCATCAAGAGGTCATTTCTCTCCCAAGTCTACTATTATTAAAATTATTAGATATAGTTACTATTGAAAAAATATATTTATATATTCACATGTATGGGTTAAAAATTATAACAAGTGTGCCTTCTTTACAAGCAAAGAAAAACTAAAAACTATACCTCTTCATCCCATCTAGGTGGAATAGATTTTCATGCAATGGGGTTTGGAATTAATTTAGATGATTAACCCACCTTCAAGTGATGATAAAAAGTGGGTATTAACTACAACATATTACTTCATAAGATGGACACAATTAGTGACACTTAAAGATGCAAATTGAACCTCTATGTTAGACTTTTATGAAGGTATTTTTACTAGATTTGGTGTTCTAGATACTATTATATCTGATAATGCTATGGATTTTGTTATAACTAAAATTAGTGAATGGTCAATTAATTATGGAATTCATATGAGCACATATTCAAACTATTACCCATAAAGGTCACCAAAATGATGACTATTCAAGTCACCTTAGTCTTTTGACACTTGATATTAATTTTTATGATGACTATGTTAGCCAAAGGATAGGTATGTTTAGAGTCATTAAAGTTCATTAAATATTTTTCCTTCATTAGATGAGATTTAACCATCATTTTTTGAGATCATGGGTTGGTATTAGTCCTATAATGGGCCTATTGGGGTAGTTTTGAAGATAAATGTGTATTAAAAGCCTTATATAAGGTATTTAACCTTATCAAGTCTCCCTTTTAAGACTAAAAATCATTCAAACTACCCCTCAAATTAAAAAAGTATTATAAGGCCTAATAGGTTAGTCATTATGGTCATATTATCCTTTTAAAAATTTATTCAATTAATTTTCAACAGAGAATAGAGAAAAAGAGTCTTAAAATGTACTCATAAGGTCATGAAAGGGTACAAGAGTCTTAAGTCATTCATTAAGGTCATTTTAGAGGTCTAAGGTCTAAAATTTTCATAAAAGTTAAAGATTTGAAACTCTTTGCAAGCTCTCAAGTTTGTATAAATTATCAAAGAATGCATTTAACTTGTTTTTCCCTTCACTCCTATTTCTTGGTTTAATATTTCATCCCCTAACATGGTAGGAGTGCATTCAACCCATGACCAAGTTACTACCTACCTTTAATCCCTTATTTAGGGTACTTTTCATTGTTCCAATATATTCTAGTCATATTTAGAGTTTTCATGAGTTGTAATTAAGAAATCAAAACTTTGAAGTATGTTATAGGTTATAAGGTTACCAAGAGAATTTTTTAGGTCTATTGGAGAAACTCTCAACGTCAAATCACTAAATATAAGGTTTCACCATGGTTTCAAATCTCCTTCAAGGCCTAGAGATTAAAATCATGAGGTTGTAGTCTCAGTGCCATAGGTTTCAATCATTTATAGGGGTATAAGGAGGTTGTGATGACAAGAGATATTTCATGAATCAAAAAACCATGAATGATTGCATTACTTTCAAGAAAAGGCCTTTAAGGAATTAAAATAAACTCTATATCCTTTGAAAATAAGTTAAAAAATATAATATTGTTGGTTTCAATATTTACAATGTGGGAGAAGTTCCTATAAAACATGATACTAGTATTTCTAATCCTTTTCAAGCTCTGATTATCTAATCAATCCAAACCCCATGTTTTATAAAGAGGTTTTTGAGGTTTTCAATCAGAAGATATAGTTATGTAGGCCAAAACAACACAAGTTTTAGGTTTATAATGCATTTATAAGTCCCTCTAGAGGACATAAAAACATGACAAGGTTTTGAAGAGTGAATAATATCATTCATATTCAAGTGATGACCTTCAATAGATAAGTTCATGTTTAAAACCATAAAACATATGGAAGGAGTCATTTTATAGGGTTTTGAAACAAATAATATCCAAATTATTTCTTTTTTCTAGTTATGCATGGCATATGAAGATTTTGGGAAGGGATTTTTGTAATCTTAAGGCACTTCATCATGATCTTTAGATGCATAAATAATCAACAAATCACATAGATTCAACCTATAGGCTTGTATGTTAAACAAGGGAAAGTTGTAGGGTTTTATTTTGAAACAATCATGTTATAACATACTACTCTTTGTGCATTACATGTGTACATTATTTAAGGTTATTTTTTAGGTTTGGATGAACTTATTGATGATTTTTACACTTCTAAAGATTCAATAAATCATGTGGATCTATATAAGAAGTCTACAGGCATTTAAAACCCCTCTAAAACCCTAACCCATGTAGACACATTTTAAAGGTCATTAAAGATTGAAAAATATCAATATGGGTTTGAATATCATTTCTAAGGATCTGATGAAGGTAAAAAAAAATATGAGGATATTATATAAGTGTTTATTAAACCATGTTCTAGGAAGCATTGATGGTTACAGGGAGTTAATAGAGTTTCCATGGAGGTTTAGAGAATAAGCATGTTTCATGTGAAAAGAACATATTTTCAAGGTATCCTAATATGCCTCCATGTTTGGAAGGATCTACATAGACAATTGGTGAAGTTTTAGGCATATTTCAAGAGGTTTTATGACCCCAAAACACATTATCACCCTACAAGTTTCTTAAAAGACCCCTATACCTACATTAATTTTATATGAGGCTTCTTAGAGGGTTCCTAAAATGTTAGAAGGATTTCATATTATCTATTTCATTTCAAGGAGTTCGTAGGTATAAATACTATATATTAGGTTTAGAGAGAGGCTTTCATGGAGATGTTAATCATGTTTTCAAGGGTGAAATAAGTTTGCAGACATCCATTGATGTTTGAAAGATTTAAAGGGAAATGAAACAATTCCTGGGGTTTTCAACATGATTATAAGGTCCAAGGACACAAATAAAAGTACTTATATAAAAATCATATGTTGCATTAAATAAACATCAAGTCTAAGAATGTGTAATGACTCAAAATTATTCTTAAGGCATGCATCTTAGAATTCAAGATCATCCAATAAAGATCACAATGTTTTTAAAATTTAATAATATTACATGTCTACAAACCTTTAAAAAGTATTTTTTGAGTCTCATATAGTTTTTTCATGAAGAAAAGGATGAATACCAAGTTACAAACCCTTCACACAAGCCAACAAGGTAGGGAGACAAAGACTTTTGGCCTTGAGAGGTCTATATGTTGAGGAGTTGTAGACTTTAGGATAAGTTGATTGCTTGTTAAATATGGAAACATGTTCTCAAAGATATTAAAGGGGAATATAGGTCAATTTTTAATGTTTATAAGTAATATTTGTGAATAAAAATATGATTTTAGGTTTTTTAGGGTCTTGTTTATTAAGGATGTAATGCTAAGACAAAAAAAATTAGCTCAAACACCCACTTATAGGCCTAATATATTAGTAAAATTCCATGCCTATCTTGATAGGTCTTTATAATATATTTCAAAAGTTATAACACTAAATAAGACTTGTAGGCTTTCTTTCAAGCTCTAAGTCCTATGGTCTAGAGACCTAACATCATGAAGTAGGGGTTCAAGGGTTATAGACTAAGAAACTCTCATGCAAAGTTGTCTATATAGCTATAGGTAACCCAAGTAGGGTGAAGTGACCTAAAAAAATAAACAAAAATATATAATATGTTTTCAGGGACAAGTGCTAAGGTTTATAATGTAAGTTTGAATAAATATTATAAAGTTATAAACTTTAAATGAGATTTTTTGATTGATCAAAGTGGAAACATGGTCTCAAATCCCTAAAAGGGCCTATAGGTTAGTATTTAGGAGTTTAAATCAATTATTAGGAAGAAAACACATGTTGTCATGTTTGACAAGGCCCCAACACCATTAAAACATGTATCTATAGGCTTGACAACTATGAAGACAAGATATCCAATATGAAAAAGTTATAGCTTTGTTATGGAGTGATTATGATATCTCAAGTGTTTACTTAAAGTTCCATAGCATGGACATGATAGATCTACATAAAGGGATTCATGAGGTTCCCAACATGGTAAATCCACCTTGAAGCTCACAAGATGAATTAATTAAGGAATTTGCATTTTTGTAAGACCAAGAGTTTAAACACCTAAAATTTACATGTTTGTAAACATTAAATAAGATATCCATGAAATGTTAAAACTCTTACAAACAAGTTTTAGGTATCGAATCATATATTTATTAGGTTGAATAATATAGGGGTACTTAATCATATTTAGATGTCCTTAAGATATAAAAACAATTTCCAAAGCTTCTACAAACCAACTTATAGGTCTACACCCTATTATTTCAAGGTTTTATAACATCTATCAAGAAAATAAATCCACAAAAAAAATAGGCACTTTATATAAGGTTGTAGATATAGCTTTGGATCAATGTTCAAACCATTAAGAGAGTATCAAGCTTAAGAAAAATTCTTTAGGTATGCTAGTTTCAATGTATAAATATCTTAGTGTTTAATTATAGTTTAAGGGTTTTAAGTACATTTTAAGAGGGAAAATTTTGAAAGTAGGGATTTAATGTTTTTTATGACATCTAAGTGAGTTTTCATGGGCTAGAAACATAGTTGCATTTTTTAAAATATTTTTTTTCAAAGACATAATACTAAGATAAGGAGATTTTAGCCCAAAAACCTCACTTATAGGTATGTCAAGAAGATTTCAAGCATGGTCTAGAGGGTCATAAGTTTGAAACCTAATTATATAGCCTTATAAGACTCTCTAAGGAACTACAAACAAGGGTCTATGACTATATAAATAAAATTCAAGGTTTTTGACTTCTTAGATAGGGTTTGCATGTTATTAAAAGAGATTTACATTATCCAATACGTAAACTCAAGTTGTAAGATTGATTAACTGTGAAGGATCATAGTTTCAATCATGGAAACACTTATCCACAAGACTACAAGACATGTTTGAAGATGTCAAAGATTCTTGTTATCACTCAAACCATGCATGGACTAGATTGGAAGAATTAGTTTAGTGAAACAATGGGATCATCCCTCAAGATTTGGGACACTTGTGCTCCTTGGGATGAACCTATAGATAAGGATGACTTCTAATCTAAATTCATCTAATTTAATATTAAAATGCATGCCTAAAATATCTAAAAGGAAATCTACAACTAATCCTAAGTTTAAAATATATTATGGGTAAAAGAGAGAGAGGGGGGGTTTATGAAAGGGAAAAAATGGTGATGTACCAAGAATAGATAGATAACCTCTAAAAGCCTTGAATAACACACTACAAATATTAGAGTATGAGGCAATATCACATAGACTCAAAAATGGACACTCTAATTGCATGAATATTTAAAATGAAGATGTAACACATAATACAACACCAAGAGGGAGTAAAAATGATCCACAAGTGTCATATGTGTAGACCTATAGACACACATCATACAACCTATAATATAAATCCAAGTTTTACATAATGTTTTTGGGGAATGGATGGTAATGAGAGGGATGAAAATCATTCACAGGCAAAGATAAAAAAACCACAAGATACACACAAAATGAAAGAATAAAGGAAGGAGTTAAACTCAATTATCATTAAAATTCAAGGATCAAGTGGTAAAGGGATCATGGAGGGAAAATTTTAGTAGCATTATAGTTTCCAAAAAAAGATTGACCATTTTAAAATGTAAAATCTAGGATTTTATAGGTAATGGGAACCCATGGGTCATTGATTAATCTTACTCACTATTTGGGTTGTTATGATTATTTAAGGTGATAAAATAGGATGGTTGAGTAGGTGGCTCAAAATATTTGATAGCTTGAAGGTGAACCCATGATTCTTGAAATTGGACCACATCTCAATTTAATTCTAATACTAAAGGTAGTTAGGATTACATTGGGATCACCAACCACCCATGAAATTTTTAGTTATATCCATACCTCTTTAAGGATGAAATGATGTGTTATGCTCTATGTTTTATCCTAATATATCTACCATGCTTTCTAGTGTGTTTTGTTACTTAGTTTTACATTGAATTCTACCTTCCACTTGATCATTTCTTGGTAAGGAGTTGATATGCAAATTAATTTTTGTAAATCAAATTGAGAATATAGTTGAATCATGTATTTTTATAGTTTTGATAGCTCTATGGGCCATCTAAATTAAATATTATGTAATGATGATGTCACACTATTTCATTCATTATCACCTTTATTACTTGGCCACATAATCCCTTTAATTTATTGAGTTCTAGGTGCATTCTATGGACCCCATATGTCATGTCCATAAATAATTTGGGATAAGTTGTAGATCTATCATCTTGGCCATGTGGCTACTTTTTACTTTCCTTCCCTTTTCTAAGGCTTTGTTAGCTAGCTCTATTGAGTGTCAGTTGGTGCTCTATTACTCATCGAGAACTTTTACACCTATGTATTCAAGGGATATCTATTATATATGGTTATTTATCACTCTTCCTTTTCTTAGTTGAGGCTTAAAATGGATGCTAATTTTTCCTCCTATGGTGAATTAATATTTCACCATGTGGCATCATCTCGTTCACCCATTGCTTTGACACACTATTGTGTTTGTACTAGAATATTTGAGAGAGTGGGATAGTGAGATTATGCCACATAGACTCATCCTAATAACACATTATCCTTGAGGTTTTTGAATTGTAATAATAGTTCTAGTACCCTTGGTCATCACAATTACATGTGTAATCATCCCTCTTATCCATTTTTCCACTACTTTTTTGATATCATTACCTCTCTTGATAACTTATTGAAAATTAACTAAGTTTTAAAAAGACTTTTGAATAGGATCATGACTATTGATAGAGTGATGTATGAAATTGGATGACCTTTTAAGAGAAATGGATAAGTATTTTACTTCTTGAATCCTATGGGCCTAAAAAAATAATGTGTTCATTAGGAAGGCTGAAAGGGAGGCTGGAAAGACTATTGTGTACTCAAGAACTTCCTTAAAATTCTTAAGTATTGAAACCCATCTAGGACCAACCTCATATTCATTTGATTTCCCCTAAATTGACTAAATCTTGAAAACCTATGGTTAATCATAAGCCTTGAATAGAAAATAGACATTGATTCCCATGGTGACAAAAAATAGTTAACATTTTTGATGACCTCTACAGGCTAATTTCCTGATAACCAAGAATCTAGTAGCCTTGAAGAAATCTATTAGGCATGGATTCGTCTATAATCCCTTGATATTAATTATCCTGATTATGATTGGTGAAAAAATCCCATCTATCCTTAAAAGGAATTGATATATCTTCCATAAGTACAAATAAAACAAATAATTGCATTGAACATTACTTAGAGGAAAGGTAAATCTAAACTAATAAAACTATGCACAAGCACTTGGAGGAAATTAAGCTACTCTAAATAATAGCATGTTCACAAAACACTTAGGTAAATTAAAACATACAAACTACTATTTATAATGGTTTTCATGATCATCAAAGATAGTGTTTGAGATGGATCCCATTGACAGGGATAGGTAATGCTTATCCACTTGGTCTTACAAGATGTTATGCATTGGATCGATAGTAACTAGCTATAATATATGGGACACTCCATATGGTGTCAAAATTTGTATGCTTCCTAGAATTTTCTCTATCTACATCCTATTTGAGTACCAATTCTCCTTCAGTTGAAGTTTATGTTAGCATCCCTTCTATCAAATGTCATCTTGGTCATCGCCTATTGAATCTACATAGTGCACATGGCCCACACCATGAGTTCTTTAAGCTCTATTATCTCAGCCAACCTTTCTATCATGGGGCCACTTTTGAGTAAATATAATTTATGATTTAGCTCTAATAAAGGTAATTTGAGATATGTGGGCATCCTAGATTCCCTTCCATAGATCAACATGAAGGGTAAATTCCCCAATACTCTTTTTAGTTTTATTCGATTTACCTAGAGGGATGTCTCAAGATTGGTATGTTAAGATCATTGTTTATCTTACATGGTTTACATGATCATGTGAACCAAGTTCTTGTTAGTTTATTTAGCCAAATTGTTACCTTGGGGGTAATAGTTTGAATAAGTACTCAAATTGATGTTATGTCTAACTATTCATTCACTAATCTTGGCTTCAAGGAAAGCTAATGCATTGTCTAAGATAATAGTGGTCAGAACACAAAATATTACAATAATGCTTTCATATAAACCCAAGATGGAAGCCTCATTATCCTCCTTGAGTTCTATTGCCTCCATCCACCTTGTGATTTAGTCAGTTTCTATGAGGATCCATTTATGCCCAAAACTTGATGGTAGATTTATCATATCGATGAAGTCTAGGTCCCATTTTGAAAAGGGTTGATCATCTGTACTAGATGTAGGGGAAGGGTTGACAATTTTTACTTGCATATAAAAAAGGCACACCTTTTATAAACTCACACCCATGTGTGTGCATATTTTAATAAATTTGGCCAATAATAGTCAACTCACATGAATTTAACCATAGTTGTTTTAGGCAAGTAATGGCCTCTTGATAACCCATCATGGAATTGTTTTAGGAGTTTATTCAACTGATCCTATTCTATGAATCACAAGATAACTCCATTTTTATCTCTTTTAAAAAGTGTGATACTAAAAAACACATTAAAAATGGATTGTAATCTAAAACTTTTGTGCTTGGATTTGTTCAATCTATGTAAATATAGACTAGTCTGAAAGAAGAACCTCATGCTCTTTGTCTAGTTATTAGGGCACTTTGGTCTTCTAGTTAGCTCTCACTAAGTGCAATAATTGCATAGTATTCATACTTCACATCCTCTACTAATTACTTGTAGAGTCTCTTACCTTGTACTAGCTTGGTTATTTGGATGTCTATCATATTCCATCACCTCATGACCTAACTAGTTCTCTTCTCATTGATGCACTTGATGAGTAAAAACTCCATTATACTCAAGTGTGATACCATAAACTAGATCTTATTATTGGATAGCATATGCCTAAATCTCTTCAAAACTCTTAATACCATAAGGGAATGCTTTTATACAAAGCTATAACATAGATCATAATATTTGAGTGACTAGATAAAGAAAGTGATAGGCTACTCCAGTTGGTCATTGTTTAGCTATGCAAGAATGGTTGAGATGCTATCATTTCTACCAAATGCATAAAGTATGAAATCATTACTATAATTTGGGTTAATCAAAGTAGTAGCTTCTATGATGGTACACTTGATATCCTCAAAACTAATTTATCCTTCTTGGGTCCAATTGAATTCATATCTGTTCTTGAGCATTATTGTGAGGGGGTTTAATAGAGTTTTGAAACTTAGCACACACCTTCTAACAAAGTTTACTTTTCCAAATAAGTTTTAGATACCATTATTATGACCTATAAAAGGGAGTAATAGAATGGCCCAACTCATTTAGGCTCAATTATTAGTACCTCATTGGATATGATGTGTCCTAAGTGTTTACCTTCATACACTATGAATATGCACTTGCTTGGCTTTAGAGAGATCCTGAACTCTTAGAATTTTTCAAATATTTTCTCTATGTGACCCAAATGATCCACTACATACTAGGAGAAAATATTTATATCATCAAGATAAACCAAGATGATATTATTGAGGATTCCCTTAAATTCCATATCTATGACCCATTAAAAGGTATCTCCTACATTTGTAAAACTAAAGGGCACACTTTGGTATGCGAAGATACCCCACTTAGTGGTGAATATTGTTTTAAATTTATTTCACTCCCACATAAGTACCTATTTATATCCAAAATTAATGTCTAGGAGTGAAAATTTTTATACTCTTACAACCATTTATAAAATTTACTCCATTGGTGGAAGGGGGTAGTGATCTTTAAGGGAGGATTTTTTTAGGTCCCTTAAGTCTACGCACAAGCATATCTCTCCATTATTCTTGTACATTGGGACTATATTGGCCACCCATGAGGAATGTTTTATTAGAAATGTAATTTTAGCCTCAATGATCTTTGATATATCCTTCCTCATTAAGGGCTTGATCTTAGGGTTATATAGCCTCTACTTCTACTTGACTAGCCTAGTACTAAGGTCAAGCTCAATCATATGTTGGGATAAGCCTAGATTAAAGAATTTGAGGTATTTATAGCTACATTAAAACAGATCATCATATATTCTACTTATCTCAATGAATTATTTGATTTTAAATGGGGAGCATACCTTATCAACTTTCAAAATCCTATCATCAGAGATGGCCACTAGCTTGAAGATTTCCTCCTTCACCATCATGTTTCTCTTCTCATCTTTGAACTAATAATTATAGTTGAATATATTATATAGTATGACCAATCCTATGGGTATCTTTTTTCATTTTAATTAGATGATTTGATACTCATACTATGTCTTCAACCTTGACAAGTTTTTGGTAGAAAACTCTACCTCTTCTTATAGAAAATTAATGATATACTCATATTTATCTAAAATTTTCTAATTTAAATCATTATCAGGCATTTTAGGTCTAATATCAGCGTGACAATCTATCCTAAATATCTCACACTAGCAATATGAAGGTCATATTGAGATCCTACTATGGAAATCCTATCTACATCAGTATTATTCTTCCTTATCATAGCTTGTATATTAAAAAAATTGAAGCTTTAAATGAGATCCCATAACATATTTTTATAATAAAATAACATGTTATTCTTCGATGCATTTTGGGTCTTCACCTAATTTAAAATGAGCTCACTATCCCAAAACACTTTCAGTGTCTTAATTCTTTTATTTTTCACTAACTAGAGGCCTTATATCAATGCCTCATATTCATCTACATTTTTGGTGCAACTAAATTACAACCTAAATACATGAATGTATATCTATTTTTGAGGAGAGATATCATAATGCATTCACCTACACCATTTATGATTTTGGAGCCATCAAAATATAGCTATCATATTTCTTTAAGGTCTTCTTGATTTTTTATGAGGTTTAGTATAATATAATTATCCTCAAGGATGTAATAATTATCTAATCTTATTTCATTCATACAATCAAATGTATCAAATCCATAATGTTCATTCACCTAGTCATGAAGTTCTACATCTAGGACTTCCTTTAGGTGTGTGGTAGTCTCATACAAGATTGAATTATCTTCAAATGAATGAAGCTTATAGTTCATGACAATGGGATTATGTGAGTATGGATCTATATGATCTATAAAATAGGGTCATCCTTAATAGTCACATTGGTTACATAGCTAGTCCACAATAGCATGTGTGACTAGTCAAATGATAAATACATGCCCATTTTTATAATGAAGTATCTTGAAATACAAATGGTAAAAATGGGAGGCAAGTCTATGAAAAATATGTCTTGGGTAATGGAGAGGTAAAGGAATTCATGTAAGGTTAATTTTAATCCTTTAATAACCCTTATAGTTTTGACAATTGTTCCATCTAGATGAATAAATTCTTTCACAATTGGGGTATACTCTATACCTAGAATATCAACTATCATTTTGGGCATGATTGAGCTACTTGCACATAAATTAATCATCAATTATGGAGGAGATGATTACATATGATCAAGGAGACATATAATGGTGGTGGCTTGCTAATTTTTTCAAGTTATCCCTCCCTTGGTTGACAAAAACATATGGAAATAGATGGAGAGGTTGTTGCTACTTCATGAGGATGAAATCTTTTCAATACTTTCTATAACAAATTCCTTTGGGAAGGGATGGGTAAATCCTCCCACATAGTCACATTCAAACTTATTATCTTAATTTATTCCACTATATTGAGTGGTATTTTAGTCCCTTTCATTTGAAACTTTGGGATAGTGGCCTCCTCCTTAGTGTGTTGACTGTCTTGAGGTTGGTTCTCCTTCTGAATAAGTTGATTTATTTACACTTGGATGGTAGTAGGAGTCACTTTATCTTTGGGAAATATTGTCACTTGTATTTTAACCCCCTAAGGATATGACTCATCTCTCCTCATCTAAGTGGCACAATGGAAACATCTCACTTGTTGTGGGTAGTCAATTTGGTAAGATCAATCTCTAGAATGAAGGGTTGGCTCCCTAGATGTGCCTCAAAATGCTTTCACCTATAATAACAGATTTTTTATAGTGAAAAGGGATAGATTGGGCATGAAATGAAAACTATTATAGAGGGTTATGCACCAAGATATTTACATTAAGACTATTTTACTCCATCACTTTGGTACAAGGCATACAATACTAGTTTAAGAGTCATAAAGTGCACTAACATTAGCATTTCAATATGAAGGTGTCATATATGAATACTATCCAAGGTAAGTGGAAACATATATCACTTTCAAAATTATAAGACTTCCTTATAAACTTAATAACATTTCCATACACTTCACAACACTTCATATGACTTAATAGGCATGGAATGACTTGCATCAAACATGGAAGGATTGAGAGAAAGAAAGGATAAATGAATATCTCTTAACCATTTACTATAAATCTATTCACACACTTAAAAAGATGATATATTAAATCAAAAATTAATTGAATTTATTTTATAAGGCAAGAAAAATGTAAAAACTATCAGGGCTTCACCATACCTAGTGTGGTATTAGATTACAAAGGCCAAAATGGTAGCTCTTATAGAGCTTGAGAGAGAGAGAGAGAAGTCCAAGAGTCATAAGGACACTTGTAAAGATGAGAAAAGAAGTTAATTGTTCATTATCATAGGATATGATATGAAACATTCAAGGTTAATAAATACAAGTGTTAATTCAAGGCATAAACTTCATGAAAGGTGGCAAGAAAACTCCTTGACTGGCTCATAAAACTTGCCTTCATGATTGACTTTGTTTAAACATCTCCTAAAAGTTTGGGGCCTCCATGAATTTTATGCTTCAAGTTATAGGCCTTGAAATTTAGACCTGCAACATAATATGTTTGCATTGACATCAAATTTATGCCCCAACAATTAATCATTAAGGTTTAAATATCCCAGTGATGGTCACATGAACATCAAACTTACATCCCATAAAATAATTGTTAGAATTTGAAAGGTAGAATTTGATAGTACAGATCAATCAAGTAGAAATCTAATGGTACAAACTTTACTAGTAGAAGAATGGGCCTAGTTAAATCAATGGCTCATGTTCTATCATAGTTTCAAATCTAATGGCATGCGATCAATTTAATGAGTCAAGGAGCTCAAGCGGTCACTATTTGGCATAAGTACATTAAGCAATAGAATAATAGTAGGATCTTGATATCAATGCATTATTGACAAGTGGCATGAGTACATTTAATCATGCAAATCAAGATCAACGAAGTGAGCTAAATTAAGAGATCAATGATTTGAGCTAGTTTTTTATGGCCAATCAAATGAAGGCAAGCTCAAGTGACTTAGACAAAGTTTGAAAAATTAATTTTAGATGGGGTAAGGTAAATAAAAGGTATAGAACTAAGTTTGAACATGGTTTAATTTGAACTAGAGCCAATGTTCAAAATATGTCACCAAGGCAGACATGTAGATCTCAATAGTTTCATCTCTAGAGATTGACTTTATGAAAAGGACCCCACTCCTCACCATTGCATGCAAAAATGAACCAGTGCAGTATAATTATTACTAGGACAAATCCCTAATAGATTGATCTAATTGTCCTAACCACATTTATGTTGGAACCCAATTCAAAGCAGCTTGATCCCACTATTGTAACCATCAGGGAAGATCATGGATGGAATATTATAACTATGAAACTAATTGAAGTGACCCAAATGAATAAAATGGTATAAAGGAGCATAGTTTATAAAATTAGTTATAAATATAGTTCAATAATTAAAACTAATTGATTCCACTGTTTAATTCCAAGGCTTTCTTTCTCTTGTTGCCTTTCTTCTATAAATATATCTCTTGAACTATTATAAAAATAACTAGACAATGTATGGTGAAACCCTATTAGATTGATTTTATATTGTACATTTGAATATTAATACAAGTCTATTTATAAGTTTTTTGAATAATTATCTAAGTCTACAAGTGATGTATGGTGATGAGAAGTAATAATTCCCTATCCTTCCTTCCCTTATCCTTTCATGTTTGGTGCAAGAGTTCCTAGTCTAGCAAGTCATATAGAATGTAGTCTAGTGTGTAAATATTTTTCAAGTGTACAATTATCCTTGGAGTGTGCAATCTACACTTTGGTTCATTTACCTTATGTTTGTACACATCTCATCTTTATAATAAAATACTTATGTCAGAACATATTAAATCTTGGAGACTAGTTTGTATGTTTTGTTTCATTATGGTAGAAATATGATAATCATGTGGAAGACATTTTTGGTGCATGACCTTATTTATATTAGGTTCAATTTATGCATTTTATAACTCTTTTCCCCTATAAATAAGTATTATATTAAGTTAAAAACATTTCATGGTATATTCTAAGAGCTAGCCATTAAACTTAGAGGCTCATTTTCGATATAGGTACACCCACATACCTAGAAATGTTCCCATGTTGCCCAAATCTAGAAGGAGCGTAAAAAACATCTTCTAAAGTGTGATATTTGGTAATGACACCTATAACAAAGGTTTCCTATCTAGGATATATAATTTTTATGTGTGTATATGGATGCCAAATAATGTCCCCTTGGGTGATCATATATAATGTAAGCACGTGGGGCATGACCTGTATTACATGGCCTTATATCCACCTTAAGACTCGAGGTAAACTATCATCAACCACATAGGGAAACCTAGTTAGTTGATACATGGGGAACCTCTCATATATCCATGTGCTCAATAAAACCATAGGCCCTATGGTCTTCTTCCCTTTAAAAATCATCCCATATATATCATGCATGAGCTAGACCCAGAAGATAGACCCAGAATCATAAAGTGTTCCCTGATCTAATATAAAATGACATAAGGCTATCACATATAGTGGTACCTTGCCATAAAACTTATGCATAACACTCATGATGTCACATGTCCTATCACTTCCTTCTCGATGTTTAGAATGTCCTTAATATAAACATTAAAAAATCTCACCCTCAACCCAAGATAAATCCTATTTAAGCATGTAGCCTACTAGGTAATTCTCATTTCTCATCCAAATCAGCAATGTGTTAATAATCATTAGTGTCCCACTTATATATAATATAAAAAATGCATAGATATCATCTAGAGTGATACTCACCTCAATAGTTTCCCCCTCCACCTCATATCATAAATTATTTGTCAACCATTCCCATGCTCCTAGGAATATGACAATTAGAACAACACTGAAAGGGATCTATCTCATCTCTATGATGCCACTAAAACTTAGGGCAACCAATCAAACTATATCCACATCACTAAAATAATATAATAAATCTAGTAGCCATGTTGCATCTATCGAGCACCAATATCTTTGGTGTCTTTATAGAATGTCAAACAATATAAGATGTATCATATCTTCATGTCATAAATATTTAAAATACATTTTGAAAATTTCAAAAATTAACCGATTCATCATTTGGTTTGATTTAGCTTCCTATGTTTTTTAATTTTCTTACACAATCAACCCATTTGATACTAAATTGAACCTTATTGTTTCCAGCTAAATCAACTTGTTTAATACTAAATTGACCCTTTGACTTCCTCTAGCATATTATATTAGACCTATGGTACATAATCAACCCTATTTGACAACCTATATCGACCAGTTTATACCAATTACATTGACTCTTTGGTATGCATTTGGCCATCTATTCCTTTTAGACTACATCAGTATACTACTATACAGTCATCCCCCTTTAACAATACTATGTCAACTAACTACTACATAGTCACCCCCTATTTTATGCTTTCCTTATGAACCGAGTCAACTAGGTTGAATATGTTCTTTCATTAAAGTGATTTTTTGACCATTTACCATAAATGCCTTAGGTATTTATTAGTTTGACTTACTCCTACCCAGTACCCCATTCTACCCCTAGTCTACCTAAAAATTACATAGGGTCAGTTTCAATGCCTAGATTTTTCCTACTAATCAATTTTATATATCTATCTCAATTTTAAATATAATTACTCAACAAATTTGAAATTCATAATTACTTACCTATGTTGCACTCATTAAAGTTGTCAGGCATCCTCCTTGTCTTAGTTTTCATCTCCTCACCATGGTATCTCTCTAGTCTCAAACTGGGTCTCTCAAAGCTCTTTTTATCATAATATTAAAAAGAATGAATGATTTATTTGTCACCCTATTTATATTTACTATTAAAAAATTATTTACTTGTCAAATATTTACCACTAGATTCCATTTTTTAAGAATATATTTTTTATACTAGATATTTTTTCAAACCATAAGATGTTATATAATCCTCACATTATAGATAATATTTTCACATATTACATGTATATTTTGCAAAAAAATTGGTGTTCACTCTTTTTTTCTAATTTATATAGGTTATACTAATGTTCTCTACATTGAAAACCTTCACATTTATTGCATCTTATTTTTTATCTACAACACTAAGGTAAGTAAAGTTATGTATTTTTCAATTTTGTCCTTTCATTTATCTTACTTTATTTTTACTAAAATTTATTTATCTTCAATGTTGTGTGCTTCTATGTTCTTTTCCAAAAGCACCATCTCCTATTATACCTACGTAACATATGATGATCTTTGAGTGAGGCATATGTGTACACATACTATTTTTAAACATTTATCAATTACATATGTTTTATCTCTTGCAAAAACCTTTCAATTTTTAATATCTCTAAGAGCATGACTTAAAAGTGTGCACTAGGAAAGGGGTGGGAAAACCATTGGTGCTTCATAGGATTATTTTCCCCTATACCACCACTTGATATGAATCCAACCTTCTCCTAAACACTTCCATAATCCTTATCTCCTCTATTTCACACTCCTCAAATATTTTACCACCTTCATTAGCCCCTTATTAATCCTAAAACCCTTTTTTATGGTTTACATTGCATTTTCATCCCCATCGAACCTATACTTAAATTGATAAAAACATGTTAAATAGGGCTGACTTAATCCAAGACATAATTTATTTTATCAATAGAGATATAGAGTTGATTGGGATGATCATATTTTATAAATTTCATATAGGTTTAGGGCTAGATTAATCTATATATACACATTCATTTCCCTCATTTATAAGGAAGAGAACAAGAAGAAGAGTATTATATTGCACATCTGCTTATCCACCATTCTACTTGAGGAAAATAGCTTACATTTTTTAATACTTTATTAGGAGATATGAATCTTATATTGTGGATAGGTCTTTTATATTTATATAGAATTTGTGTAGCCTAAAGCTAAATTATCCTTATTATCCTTACATACCAAAACAACCTCTTGAAAATCACCTTGGCCAAGGGTGAGATTGAGGCTCTATGGGTTCATTTTCAAAGGTAAGTGTTCTTGACTTTGTTCCTCCTTTGTAAGAGTAGATATATTTAATTTTTTACTTCTTTCCCATGCCTTAGGATTTCTTATACATTGTTGTGATTATTGATCTTCTATGAATGTTTTATTTTATGTATACTATCCCCACTTTGTGTCACAAGCTTTGGTGAGCACTAGATTTGATTTTTCTATACTGTTTATTTAATTTATAAATATGAAAACATAGGACATATCTAGGTTTATTTCATAGTGTTTCTTTACTAAAGGATTTATAACCCTCTCTATATATGTTATTTTAGTAAGATATTTTGTAGTTAGGTCTGTAGACACCTAAAACTAGATTCTAATTGAACTTCAGACTGATTCCTACCAACCATTGTAAATTAAGTTTAAGAATCACTAAACATATAAAAAAATTATGCATCATTCATCAAATCTCATAATCATGTTGAGGCATCCCTAATTGGGTTATTTTATCATATGTAATAATAAACTCTCATGGATTCATCCCTAATCACATTGTGGAATCATAACTACCAATTTTAAACTATAGACCTGTTAAGTGAGGCACTTGAATAAATATCAAATCTTGAAAGAGATAAAAGTATAATAAAAAATAATTTAACAAGCTAAATAATATTAAATTCTTAGTTGAATTATCCATTTATAATTAATGAATATTTAAAAATTGAAATTCCAAAAAGCAAAATATCAAGTCTTTCATCTTTACCTTTATGAGTTTTCAATCTCTTTAAAAATATCCTAAAATATGTAATTTGAGAGCCATGCCTATTAATTTCAAATCATAAAAACTATTAACTCAATTAGAGTTAGTTTTAACTCACATAAATTTAGATTGAACCCATTCCAAGCCTAAACTCAACCTTGAATCACCTTCAGTAAGAGTTAATTCATAAGGTTTTAAATACAAATCCATGCCTATTAGTTTCCAATATGTTGGGTGAATATTTTGTCATCAACTAACTGATGACAAAATGGGTATATCAACCATAGTATAAGGATATTTATGCCACAAAAGTGTAGGTTTACCACATCTTAATGAGATAAATCTTTCCTCTCATCAAGGGGAGGTTCCCTATCAATCACCTATATGCTATATATATACATACATACATACATACATACATACATACATATATATATATATAAGTGAACAGAAAATAATACTCAAGGTAGTATAACACCATCCATATCTCTTTTTTTAGAGATGATGTCCAGAGAACAAAGAAGGGAAGTCCTGGTCGATAGCTGAAAGCATTCCTCTTCTTTCATGAATGGTATCTAGTGCAGAGCAGAAAATCTCCTGAAGTAGTAACAAAGTCCACAAAGAAACCCACGAAAGCACAAAGTCTTTCATTGCCTACTTCACTGATTCAAAAGACATGTAACAGTAGAGTGAAACAAAGCCCAAAGTCTTCACCTAAAACTACAATGGATAAAAGGGTTACCAAGATAAAATTAGCTCAAAGTCTTTCTTTTATCCTTTAGAAACGTCTTTAGATAATTTCAATACACACAATTTTATTATTAAATCAAACAGATGAGAGATTATTAGAAAAGAGAACATAAGAACTATTTTCTAAGTAACACAAATTACTCCAACACAAAGTTTGAAATAAACCTGTTTCTCATTCATTCGATAAAATATGATTTACAAATTGAGCACAAAGTCTCAAGAAGTGTCTCAAATTCAACAAACTTTTTGCTCTCAATTATCCAGAGATATTTTACAATAGAGGTTCCCTCTATATATAGGGAAAAACCTTCAAAATTGGAAAAATATTAAAACATCTAGTCAAAGATGAGTCATTGTTAACTTTGGGATATTATTTGAATTTTTTTACATGTAATTACATATTACAAAAGTGCATGTACTTTTACATGACAAAAGTACATGAGAAGAAAGAATGAAGAGAGAATAGAGGAATGATTTAACTCTTACTGCTAGAATTCTTCAGATGAGCATCATACATGGTGATAAATGCCTGAATTCTTATACTATCTAGCATAATGGTAATTTTGAAGATCACTTTGGCTCTGATTGTAGCATCTTTCAATGCTATGATTACTTTGGCATGACTAGTTAACCTGGTTCTTAGATTATCCAGAGTTAACTGAGTATCTAAAATGTTATCCACAGAAGTTTTTGAAAATTATTTCTCTTCAAAATCCCTTTGGATCATACCTTTGAATTCTTGAATCATCTCTTCTGTTGAAATAAATTGATTATCTCTAGAGGTGAGATCACAAGGCAATTCCTCTAGTTTGTTCAACAGGCCTGTGTCGCTTTTCTCACTAGCATCCTTAGAAGACTTGAGATCTTTGATCAGCTCCTTAAGTAGCTAGATTTTGTATATCAGTGATTCTTTGATTTCAACATAGGAATCTTTGTTGGCAATGATGTTTATCGATACCAAGGTGCATTTCTTTAGATCCTTCATCTTTACCCACTTTCTAAGATATTTATTTGTATTATCAATATCTTGAGAAATAAGAGAGATGAGGTCTTCTAAATCTATCCTTATCTTCTTCATCTTTTTTGTCTTCTCAGTGACCTCTGTATTCAAGGAAATTCCTTGTCTATGCATATTTTCTATATAATATTCAAGTACTTTCACTTTCATGTAGGTTTTCTCTACTTTCTGGATAATAGGATCATCTATGGAAAAGGCTTCTAGGGTCACTACTTCAGGAGCAAAAGTGAATCTCCTAACTAATGCAGTCAATTGTTCTACCTTTGCCTTGTAATAATCTTTCATCTCCTTTTCCCTATCAAATTTTTAGACCATGATATCCATTACTGACTGTAGGTCGCTCTTTGCACCCTTGTGAGTGACTTTTCCCAACTCAATGCGAGAAATAGAGTAGTTGCTCATGTCAAAATCCTCTAGGGTTACATCCTACAGAGGTTTGGCTATTTCCAAAAATTTGTGCCCCTTTTCCTCAACCATTTTTGAAAGGATCCTTGGTTTCTTAGGGGTCTTAGCTTTCACTGACATTATTTTGCCAAAATCAAAGTCATCTATAGAGATGGCTTGCTTTTTCCTTTTGGGTGTGAAAGTTGATAACCAATGTGGGAGATTAAAAGCACTTACTATGGTGACAGTCCCTATAGTTGGTGTTACTGGGGTAACATCTGCACTACCAGTGGGCACAGTGGGTGCAATGGGTGTAACAGGTGAAACTATGTCAACCACTAGCTGGTCAATGGTGGAACTTTTTTTGATATTGAAAGAAGGAGATGAGAGACTAGGGATAGATCTTGAGGAGTGAAGGACATCTCTAGAAGTACCTTGAGGATTGCCAAAAATAAATCTAGAAGGAGAGGCGACTCTAGAAGAAGGAACAATGATGGGAGAAAGAGGTGAAGGAGATGCCACAAGGGATTGGGGTGGTGAAGAAGAAACCCCTGCAAGTGGTTGTGCCCCTTCTTGGGGAGATAAAGTCTCAGTTCTTTGTTGCTTTGAAGGCCTATCATCTATCCCACTACCTGTTCTTGAGTACTTTGTTCCCTAGCCCCCATAGCTATAGATTCTAGCTCCTTCTCAATAACCTTTGATTTCTTTGACACAAAGATGATTCTAAGCTTATGAGGCCTAGATGGAGAAGAAACGTCACCTTTATTCTTAGTTTTTTTCTTTGCTTTCTTCCTTATTTCTTCTTAGAATTTAGCCTCTGATGCTGTGATGAATTCCTTCAATGTGATTCCTTTGGACGCTAGCCAATCATTGGTGTTAGCCAATATTGGTTCGAATCTCTTTCTTAAAGAAGTCAATTCCTTTTAAGACCACTGAATTAGAGGAAGAGGAGAGTTAGCAACTTTTTTAGCCAAGTATCTATTGTTAATTATGTTTTTATCATCAACCAGACTAGGGGGAATATCTACAAGCCCTAGATATTCAATCTACTCCAAAGTCAGCTTGTTGTAGTCCATTCTTATGATCTCTTCTACTGTTCTCAAGTCTACCTAGATGTCCTCAATCATGGGCTCATGAAATTGAGTCTTTCTTCAGATCATATCCTTGACACTCCTATAGTCAAAATTGGGCCTTCATTTTAGCTACTTCATGGTGACCAGTTGCATTTTTGTCTCCATTACCCTTGCTTTAGCGGTGGTCAAAATTGAGTATCTACCAATTTCTATTGGGAACCTAAAACCTAGCTTCTTAAGTTCCATTTGATTAGTGTGTATGACAATAATCTATCTACACAAGTCCATTAGGACTAATTTGTTAGATGGAAATCTAGGGAACATGTAGGGATAGCCTTGAAAAAAGCCAACCTGTAGATAGAACAAGGAGGGGAATTATAAAAACATGCAACCAAAATCATTGATGAATATCCAAGCTTCATTTGATACTCTTTTATGTTCTAACTGAGGATCAAAAAGCCACAAAAAAATATGAAGAAGGCATCATTTACCCTCCTAAAGTGACAAATTGATCCTTTTAGTATGATCTGAGGGTAATATGAATAAACTCGGGTGATTCTTCTATCTCCTTCTATTTTCAAACCTGGAAAGGTTCACATTAAGGCTATGATGTATACTAAGTATGAAGTCATATATAACTTTGAAGTAGTAGACACCTTTGTCAACTACTTGTGAAGAGCATTATTGATCTGCTCACCCCAGAAGATGACTTGTTTCCCTTGTAGAATTATCTTAATAAAGGGATACATCCATTCATGGAATTGAGAAGAAGATGGTAGACCTCATACTCTATTGAGAAGAGTAATTAATTCACCAACTTCTTCTATGAAATCACTTCTCAAAAAATTATACGGCCATCTAGACAAGTTGGCTCTAGGAGTCTTGAGCCATCTGTTGTTCATCACTTTTTTCACCCTCTCAAGATCTTTGTCATACTCCTTCAATGCCTCAATGAAGTCAATTTTTAGCACTTCAATAGTAGGAGGGAAAATTATTGTGTTGCCACTAGCATCTAACACTATCTTGTTCTCTTTGTTATAGAACTAGGTGCACTAGAGGATGAACTCTGTGTGATACACCACTGCAGGGAAAGAAGAGTCTAGATGGATGTTACTCTCAATGATTATTTTCATCTCTAAGCTTAGGTTGGTCACCTTGGTTCTTTCCATAAACTCAGCCATATCCACGTGGCTGATATTTGCGTTTCTAATGTCATCGACATTAGAAGTGACTGAGGTTATTGGGAAAACACCTTGATACTAGTACTTCATGGCCTTCAACTTCTTTAGAGAAGTTTTAGTCATCGAGATGAGCCTTTATTGAAAGGGCACTAACAAAGGAGAATCCTTAGGGGGAACTGTGATAAGAATCATGATCATGTAATTAGGGAAAAGTTGGCAATTTAGGGAAATTGCACATCGGGAGATCATGATCGAGGAAGGGCACTTGACATGGCCAAGGTGTGAGTGGGTTTGAAAGCAAGATTAAAATGGGGAGGAGGCATGAAAAAATGAAAGGAATGAAATTTATTTGGAGTTAGAGAAAATGGAGAAAAAAGATGCAAGGGCGGTAAAATTTGCCACCCTGGCATGTCAGACGGTCTACATGCATAGGTGGCAAAATTTGCCGCTTGTGCATGTGAGATAAAAAAATGCACCAATGGAAAAATTTTCCACTCATGCATGCTGGGAAGAGAAGGTGTAAGGGTGGAAAAATTTTCCACCCTTACACTTAGGTGTAATGGTGGAAAAATTTGCTGCCCCTACACCTTGGTCAGAGAGACCTGCATCAGTGGCAAAATTTGTTGCCTGTGTAAGAGAGGGGGGAATGCATGATTAGGGTAGTGAAATCCACTACCCTTATGGGTAGTAAGATATAATAAAGAAGGGAGGGTGGCAGAAATCACTGCCCTAGCATGGAGGAAGAGGATGGATAGCTAAATGAGGAGGAAGGGAAGAGGAGGAAAGGAGTGCGGTGGGAGGAGACAGGTGCCTTGACGGGAGGAAGGGAAAAAGGGGGGGGAAGAAAAACAAAAACAAAACCAAAAAATTAAAATAAAACCTAAAACAAAGGAATAAAATGAAATAAAATGCAAAAGTAAAGACCCACCTGGAAAATGACTCATGATGAGAACTTGAATCCAATGAAAAATGATTCTTCCCACTTGCTGGATCATCTAGAGGCAAAGGGCAAGAGGAGGATTGGAAGAAATAAATCAAAATGAATCAAAAATGGATTAAATGGGGCAAAAATCAGCCCCAACCACTCAATGTGTGTGGCCATAAATATCACATGTGAAAAATGAGGCAGTGTAGGGGTGGCAAAATTTGCCGCTACTACACCAAAATTTAAAGGACATGTAGGGGCAAAAAAAATTGCCACTCCTACATGTAAATAAGAAAAATGTAGGAGTAGAAAATTTTTATGCTCATGAATTTTAGATGCAAGGGCAACAAAATTCACTACTCCTACATGGAGAAGGAAGAAAAATGCATTGTCAGTAAAATTTGTCACCCGTGCATGAAAATTTAAGGAGAAAGACTAAATCTGGGAAAAGGGAAATTTGTCCCCTAGTTGCATTGAGACTATAATAACTTTCACATTCTGTGGAAAAAATAATAAAGAGATGTTATGAACTTTGAATGATGCCAGTTGAGCAAACACGAGAACAAGAAAAACTTGTCTCAAAAAATGAACCTAGAGAGAAAAAGGCAAAATGGACAAGTTTCATAGGAGTTATTCCAAAAATGAGCTCAGTTAATTTTAGAAACAACAGCTAACTGCTATTTGGGAACTTTTGTTGATTGAATCGATCAATGAGAGTAGAAACCAGTCTCTAAGTGCCTTCATCCAAGTCATTAGGCTACAAAGTCACACTAAAAATGAAAGAAAACAAATAAAACGTAAAAACTATACAAATATACAAGTGGATCCATCTAAACTTCAAGGATTTAAATGATTTAGATGCTTCCCACTGTGGGTTAGTGAAAATGGTGTTCCATCTTGATACTCCAACAAGAAGCTATTCTCACCATAGAGTTGTCAAATGGTAAATGGGCCTCTCCATAAAGAATCAAATCTGCCATGCATTCCCTTCAGTTCTCTCCTCTTGTCCCACAACAAGACTTGATCTCTGATTTGAAAATCATGAACCTTAGCCCTTTTTTCAAAAAGTTTCTTCACCTAATTTTGATGTGTCGTAATCCGATCCACTACCATGGTTCACTGCTCATTCAATTCAGTTAGACACATGATCCTTTTGTTGATTGAATTTTTGAAGGTTGAATCTTTGATTGCTTTGGCTAACCTAAGTGCTAGTAGTTCTAGAGTGATAGGTATCTCTGCATTGAAGACACACAAAAGTTGGAATGATGACATGCCTATGGCCCTCTTGGGTGTAATATTATCTACCCATAAAGCATCAAACAGTGCTTTGTGCCAACTTCTCTAATTGTCATCTACCAATTTCTTGATAATAGTAACTAAGTTTTTATTGCTCGATTCTATTTGGCCATTCCCTTGTGAGAAATAATCTGAAGTATAAGACAGGGTAATTCCATAATAAAAGTAGAACTGAGTAATTTCATGTGAAGAGAAATAGGTTGCATTATTTGTTACAATTTTAAGTGGAACCCCAAACCAAGAGATGATATTTTTCTTAAGAAAATTGCACACCACTTCAGATGTAATGTGCTTGGTTTAGATGGCTTCCACCCATTTGGTAAAGTAATCAATTATCATGAGGACATAATCATGTCTGGCACTCGAAGATGGGTTAATTGTGCCAATGAAGTCAATACCCCACTGTTGAAAAGGCTCTTCAATTATTATTGTCTTGAGGGGCAATGTGGCCAGTTTAGGCTTTCTGATGAACTGCTAACACAATTCACATCTATGCACCCATTTTTAGGCATCTTGAAACAACATAGGCCAATAGTAGCTTGCTCATAGAATTTTGTGTGTTGTCACTGGTGCAAAAAAATGTCCTCCATAGGCTAAATTATGGAAAGACTCCAAAATTTTATCTTGTTGTACCTTATCAACACAACAGAGAAATACTCCATCTAAGCTTCTTTTATACAAACCATTATCCCACAAAACATAGCTAGCAGCCTTTAGTTTAATATTCTATTTTTCCTTGTAAGAGAGATGAGTGGGACACTCACCATAGGTTATAAAATGGGTGATGTCATAATACCACTCATCAATAGTGGCAACAAAGAGGGCCGTAGGCATGTTTTCAATCTCCATTTCTTCATTTTCTGCTCCCTTGGGAATGTTATTGGCAATCAACTGACAAAGACCCTTTCCCCACACAAGTTTGGTAGGTTTGATGTCTAGATCAAACTCCTAAATCTTGGCAATCCAATTACTGTTCTTCTTACCAAACTCATGTTGATTCAAAATGAACTTCACTATTGTATCAGGCACCAAAACCTCAGTATGCGAGTTTAGGATATAAAACCTAAAATGTTTAACTGCTTTGACCACTGCATATGCATGCTTCTCCATGTTTGAATATTTCAGCTTGTGAGCTTTGAGTGGACAAATCATGAATAAAATAGGATATTTCACACCTTCTTGGTTTTGTTGAACTAAAATAGCTGAGAGTGTATGTTCAGAAGCATAACTATATATTTTAAAGTTTTTGGTGTAGTCTGGATAAATCAAAATTGGTGTGCGAGTGATTGCTTCTTTGATGTCTTTCAAAGTTGATTTTCCCTTTTTAGTCCACCTAAAGGTGGCTTTGCCTTTCATCATATTGACAATGTGGCGAGTTTTCTCAGCGAACTCAGGGATGAACCTTTGAAGAAACTTCACCTTTCTGAAGAAAGAGTCAAACATAGTTTTACTGGTAGGCAAAGTAAGCTCTTGAATGGACTTGACTCTTTCTGAGTCAATTTTTATACCTTCTTGGGACATAATATGTCTAAGAAGTTTCCCTTCTATCACCCCAAAGATAGCTTTTTTGGGATTTAGAGAAATATTATTTTGACAATAGCATTCCAGTATTCTTTGTAAATGGTGGATATGGTCAGAATGATGCTTTGAAAATACCATCAAATCAACCAGGTATACTATAATGAACTTACCCATTTCATCCTTAAAAGTGAGGTTCATCTCTCTTTGAAAGGTGGTGCCTACATTTATCAGACCAAAAGGCATTCTTTGATAAGTGAAGGTGCCCCAAAGTGTGGTGAAGGTAGTCTTGTGCTGATCTACTTTTTCAACTTCAACTTGATTATACCCTGAGAAATCATCCAACATGGATAACATCTCTGAACCTGTCACCATCTATAAAACTTGATCCATGATAGGGAGAGGGTAGTTATCTTTTAAAGATAACTAACTCAAGTTTCTAAAATCCATGTAGATTCAAATTTCACCATTTTTCTTTCTCACAGACACTATATTGGTTGTCCATGTGGAGTGATGGATTGAAAAAATTATCCTGGCATCAAGCATTTTTTGTATCTTAGATAAAATGGTACCTGGTATTTTTGGATTATATTTCCTAGACTTTTGCTTGTAAGGTACTGAGTTAGCCTTAAGAGGAATGTCATGGTGAATTTCATCAAGCCTGAGTGATTTTAGGTCATCATAGGAATATGCTAAGACATCTATATATTGGAAGAGTAGATTGGTGAGCTTGAATCTCTCGTCAAAAGTGTAGCATTTCCCAATGTTCACCATCTTAGGATCTCCTTTGGTTCCTATATTTACTTGATCAAAATTCTGAGAGGAGCTTGAATCCGTTCACTATTGTTTGATGAATCTATCATGGTTATCAAATAGTTTCTCTAGGGAAACTAGGCTTTTAGGAATCTTATTCCCCTTAAGCTATAGGAACTCCTCACCTACATTTGTATTTGATTTAGAAGTTGTCTCACATCTCTGAAGTTCACTGCCTTCAAAATGTAGTTGTTTGAAGTTGTCTTTTTACTCCAAGAAGACAATGATTTGATTATCATTATTGAATACTTGTAAATGGCTGGAATTATTAGGTACACTTGGTCAAAAGACTAGTTTAATAGTGTACTTTTTTCCTTTAAAGTATAGGTGGGGAACCAACAGAGTAGTAGAAATAGCCAATGCATCTGCCCAGTCATTGAATTCTCTCAGAATGGCAGATATGCTAAAAGCATCAAAGTTTTCAATTTGGTCCTAGACTAGATTGCGGTAGTGGTGCAATATTTCATTCTTAGTTTGATAGAGGTTCCTTACCTGAAAAACCACCAATTCAGTATCCCCTTTAGCATGAAGGAGTTTAATGCCTTTTTCTCTAGCATCTTGTAATCCAAGCAATAGGGATTCATACTCAGCCATGTTGTTGGTGTTGCTAAACTGTAACTTGTAGGATAAAGGAATAATATCTCCTTGAGGAGATACTAACACAACTTTGGCTCCTAAATTGGTAGAGGAGTAGCTACCATCAAATTCTAAAATCCATACCTCACTAGACACCACTTTTTCTTTGAAAACTTCTTCATTTGGGGGAAGAGATTCTTCCATGCATTCATTTTGCTTTACTAATTCTCCTGCTATGTCAACTAAATACATTTCCAAGTTGTTTCCTATAGGAGTTTCATCAAATGCCTCATGAACTTCATCTGTAGATAGAAAGTAGTTACCCATGCCTAAAGACTCAAATAAAATTTGAGCTTCTGGTGCTGATGATCAGGTGACTACATATTTTGCCTCTTTTTCAAGAAACAATCTCTTCATAATACCTTGAATTGGGATCCTTGTCTCAGACAAGTCCATGCTTAGCTCACCCCCAACATCCTTGCAAAAATTTTGCCCAAGAAGGATGCCATAAGAGGCCGGAACATTGGCCACCAGAACCATCATTTTTATCCTTTTTTCTAGAAATGTTGTGAATGCAAATTGGGCATCTTTTATTTGACCAAGGAGTGGGACTTGCTTGTTTTCCATAGAGAAACACCTCCCAAAATTTTTGGTCAATGTTAGACCAAGGGAATCTGCCACCTTGGCAGGCATAACATTATCAGAAGCTCTAGAGTCTATTATGCAATTACTCAATTTATAACCATTTATCAGCAGGGAAACATAAAAAGGTTATATTTTCCCAAGAGAAATAGGAGTCACAAAAAGATTATTTTGGGTGGATTTATCTTTGGGGGAATCATGAGTTGCCTTTAAAGAATCTTGTCCTATGGGAATGGCTTTATTTTTTACATATTTTGCCAACCTATCAAACTATTCATGATTGGCTCATAAATACTCAATCTCAGTCATTTGAATCTTAGTATTTTTGGCATGATCAATTATGTCAAATAATTGAAATAAATTTGAGATAGAGGAAGAGGGCCCATCATCTTGATCTTTAGTGGGTGTGGCACTGGTCTGAGAAATAGAGGTGAAAGATATAGGATGGTTTGAGGTACTTAATTTTTTGTTAGTTACCTAATCCTTTGGCTAGGAAGATAATGGAGTTCCTCATTTAGCGATGGAGACCACCAGCTAAGGTTCTTCTTCTACTTTTCCTTTATCAGTTTATGGAGCTGACTAGTTTTGAAATCTAGTAAAAATAGCATAAGATCCATCAAACCCTTCTCCTTTACTTCCAACTTCATCTTGGTAATCTAGGAAACTGATATTGGATTCGCCAGCTAATTCTTCTTCCTAATATTTGAAGATATTAGCATCATCTTATTGGTCCAACTCAAGTTGGAGCAAAAAATCATGTTCAGCCTCCAAGTAACTGATCATTGAATTGGTAGGTGCTACTTTAATGGCAAGTTTCCCATGTGGGGGACGTAGGTGATTTGGTTGTCCTTAGTTTTAGGTAGCATTGCCTTGATATTGATGATTTTGGAATGTTCTCTTTGGCATATCTTGATAAGTGGGAGCAGACATACCTTGGGCCATTTGTCTTTTCAAAGCTATCAATTTATTTGTCAACTTTTACACCATAGGATCAGTAGTGCTTGTAGAAGAACTTTTAACAGATGAAGAAAATCTATTTTTATTGGAGTATTTTTTTATCTTACTTGCCAGGATAAGATCATCCTCAATCTCAGTAGCCAAATTTTGAGTCATCGTGAGATCCATAGGGCCAACCTGCCTCAACAGAAAACTTACTTTGAGAAGTTATGAGTTGATGAAAAAGCACTTGAGATTCTCCAGTGTAGGCTAAGTGATGGTAGGGATCTGGTTCCTTAACTTATTGAATTTGGCTATGAAATCCCTCATGGGCTCATGGGGTTCCTTCTTCATCTATGTAAGATGAGATAACAAGGCATGTGCATCTTCAGTAGGTTTAAACCTAGCTTCAAACTTGGATTTGAGTGTATTTCAGTCAATTATAGTTTGAGCTTGAAGGTGATAAAACTAATCTGCGGTAGTGCCTTGTAGAGTTTCTACAAAAAGTCTCACTATTATGTCTTCAAATTCCACACTAATTATGTCACATGCTATAGAGAAGGTAGCAATATTCTCATTGGGGTGAACCTTCCCATCACCAAAAAACTTGGAATTTTTTTTCTTATAACTATAAGGTAGTTTGTGTAAGGGTGGGGTCAAATTAAGAGGGCCAAAAGAATTGCCCCACCGACCTTGAGCCATTATGATAGGATGGTTAAATGGTAGGATAACAAATCTTGGTGGGGTCAATAAAGACAAAGTCTTACCAGTATTAAGAGTAGAAGCTTCAACAAGTATGGGAGATCTAGCATTGGTAGGAGGGAAACTCTTAGTTCACTGAAGGTGAGATGATGGAGGAGCAATCTCAAAATTAGTTTGTCACACCAACTCAAATACGAGATCAACAATACCTTGATCTCTTCATCCTCATGTATACGGTGGATCTGTCAGAGTGTCAAATGAAAAAAGAATTGAAACTACTTCAAGTTGAAGCTTAATGCTTCAAAATGCATGTTCGTGTCCCCAGCAGAGTCACCAAAAGCTGTTGGGTGAATATTTGGTCAACTAATTGATGACAAAATGGGTATATCAACCATATTATAAGGAGATTTATGCCACAAAAAGTGTAGGTTTATCGTATCTTAATGAGATAAATCTCTCCTCTCATCAAGGGGAGGTTCACTATCAATCACCTATATGCTATATATGTATATATAAGTAAACATAAAATAATACTCAGGGTAGTATAACACCATCCATCTCTCTTTTTTTAGAGATGATGTCCAAAGAACAAAAGAGGATAGTTCTGGTCGATGGCTGAAAGCATTCTTCTTCTTTCAAGAATGGTATCCAACGCAACACAAAAAATCTCCTGAAGTAGTAACAAAGTCCACAAGGAAACCCATGAAAGCACAAAGTCTTTTTTTGCCTCCTTCACTGATTTAGAACACATGTAACAGTAGAGTGAAACAAATCCCAAAGTATTCACCTAAAACTACAATGGATAAAAGGGTTACGAAGATAAAACTAGCTCAAAGTCTTCCTTTTATCCTTTAGAAATGTCTTTAGATAATTTCAATACACACACTTTGCTTATTAAATTGAATAGATGAGATATTATCAGGAAAGAGAACATTAGAACTATTTCCTAAGTAACACACATTACTCCAACACAAAGTCTAAAATAAACCTGTTTCTCATTCATTTGATAAAATATGATTTACAAATTGAGCACAAAGTCTCAAGAAGTGTCTCAATTTCAGCAAACTTTTTGCTCTCAATTATCCAGAGATATTTTATAAAAGAGGTTCCCTCTATATATAGGGAGAAACCTTCAAAATTGGAAAAAGATTAAAATATTAAAATATCTAGTCAAAGATGAGTCATCATTGACTTTAGGATATTTTATAGATTTTTTACATGTAATTACATATTACAAAAGTGCATGTACTTTTACATGACAAAAGTACATGAGAAGAAAGAGTGAAAAGAGAATGGAGGAATGATTCAAATCTTTTCGCCAGACTTCTTTAGATGAGCATCATACATGGTGATAGATGCCTAAATTCCTATACTATCTAGCATAATGGTATTTTTGAAGATCAGTTTGGCTCTGATTGTAGCATCTTTGAATGTTGTGATTGCTTTGGTATGACTAGTTAACCTGGTTCTTAGATTATCCAAAGTTAACTGAGTATCTAAAATGTTATCCACAAAAGTTTTTGAAAACACTTTCTCTTCGAAATCCCTTTGGATCATACCTTTGAAATCTTGAATTATCTCTTCTACTAAAAAAATTGATTATCTCTAGAGGTGAGATCACAAGGCAATTCCTCCAGTCTGTTCAATAGGCCTGTGTAACTTTTCTCACTAGCATCCTTAGAAGACTTGAGATCTTTGATCAGCTCCTTAAGTACCTAGATTTTATATATCAGTGATTCTTTGATTTCAATATAGGAATATTTGTTGGCAATGACGCTGATCAATACCAAGGTGCATTTTTTCAGATCCTTCATCTCTACCCACTTGCTAAGATATTTATTTGTATTGTCAATATCTTGAGAAATAAGAGAGACGAGGTCTTCTAAGTTTGTCCTTATCCTCTTCATCTTTTCTATCTTCTTAGCGACCTTTGTAAGTAAGGAAATTCCTTGTGTATGCATATTTTCTATATAATCTTCAAGTACTTTCCCTTTCATATAGGTTTTCTCTACTTTTTGGATAACAGGATCATCTATGGAAAAGGCTTCTGGGGTTGCTGCTTCAGGAGCAAAAGTGAATCTCCTGACTACTATGGTCAATTTTTCTACCTTTGCCTTGTAATAATATTTCATCTCCTTTTCCCTTTCAAATTTTTGGACTATGAAATCCATTATTGACTATAGGTCACTCTTTGCACCCTTGTGAGTGACTTTTCCCTACTCGACATGAGAAATGGAGTAGTTGCTCACGTCAAAATCCTCTAAGGTTGCATCTTGTGGAGATTTGGCTATCTCTAGAAATTTGTGCCCCTTTTCCTCAACAATTTTTGAAAGGATCATTGGTTTCTTAGGGGTCTTAGCTTTCACTGACACTATTTTGCCAAAATCAAAGTCATCTGTAGAGATGGCTTGCTTCTTCTTTTTGGGCTTGAAAGTTCATAACCAAGGTGAGAGAGCAGAAGCACTTACCGTGACAATAATCTCTATAGCCAGTGTTACTAGGGTAACACCTACATTATTAGTGGGAATAACGGGTGTGGTGGGTGTAGCAGGTGAAACTCTATCAACTGTTGGCTGGTCAATGGCAAAACTTTCTCTGATATTGAAAGAAGGAGATGAGAGACTAGGGATAGATCATGAGGAGTGAATGATGTCTCCAAAAGTGCCTTGAGGATCATCAAAAATAAATCCATAAGGAGAGGTGGCTCCAAAAGAAGGAACACTGATGGGAGAAAGAGGTGAAAGAGATGCCACATGGGATTGGGGTGGTGAAGAAGAAACCCCTGCAAGTGGTTGTGCCCCTTCTTGGGGAGATAGAGTCTCAATTCTCTATTGCTCTGAAGGCCTATCATTTGTCTCCATCCATTTCACTCCCTGTTCTTGAGTGCTTTGTTCCCTAGCCTCCATAGCTATAAATTCTGGCTCCTTCTCAACAACCTTTGATTTCTTCGACACAAAGATGATTCTAGGCTTGTGAGGCCTAGACAGAGAAGGAATGCCACCTATATTATTAGTTATGTTCTCTGCTTTCTTCCTTATTTCTTTTTAGAATTTAGCCTCTGATCCTATGATGAATTCCTTCAATGTGATTCCTTTAGATGCTAGCCAATCATTGGTGTTAGCCAATATTGGTTCGAATCTCTTTCTTAAAGAGGTCAATTCCTTTTGGGACCACTAAATTAGAGGAAGAGGAGAGTTAGCAAATTTTTTAGCCAAGTATCTATTGTTAATTATATTTTTATCATTAACTAGACTAGGGGAATATCTGCAAGCCCTAGATATTCAATCTACTCTAGAGTTAGCCTGTTATAGTCCATTCTTTTGATCTCTTTCACTGTTCTCAAGTCTACCTAGATGTCCTCAATCATGGGCTCATGAAACTAAGTCTTTCTTCAGATCATATCTTTGACACTCCTGTAGTCAAAATTGGGCCTTCTTTTAAACTGCTTCATGGTGACCAGTTGCATTTTTGTCTCCATTGCCCTTACTTTAGTGGCAATCAAAATTGAGTATCTAACAATTTCTATTGGGAACCTAAAACCTAGCTTCTTAAGGTCCATTTTCTTAGTTTGTATGACAATAATCTGTCTACACAGCTCCATTAGGACTAATTTGTTAGATGGAAATCTAGGGAGCATGTAGGGATAGCCTTAGAAAAATCCTACTCGTAGATAGCAAAAGGAGGGGAATTATAAAAACATGCAGCAAAAATTATTGACAACCATCCAGGCTTCATCTAATATTCTTTTCTATTCTAGTTGAGGATCAAAAAGGCATAAAAACACCATGAAGAAGGCATCATTTACCCTCCTAAAGTGATGGATTGATCCTTTTAGTGTTAGCTAAGAGTAATATGAATAAAATGGGGTGGTTCTTCTATCTCCTTCTATTGTCAAACCTAGAAAGGTTCACATTGAGGCTATGATGTATACTAAGTATGAAGTCATATAGAACTTTTAAGTAGTAGACACCTTTATCAACTACTCATGAAGAGCGTTGCTAATTTGCTCACCCTAGAAAATGACTTGTTTCCTTTGTAGAATTATCTTAATAAAGGGATACATCCATTCATGGAATTGGGAATAAGATGGTAGACCTCGTACTCTACTAAAAAGAGTAATTAAGTCACCAACTTCTTCTATGAAATCACTTCTCAAAAAATTTTGCAGCCATCTTGACAAGTTAGCTCTGGGAGTCTTCAGCCATCTGTTGTTCATCACCCTTTTTTCCCTCTCAAGTATTTGTCTTACTCTTTTTTTGCCTCAATGAAGTCAATTTTCATCACTTTGATAACAAGAGGACACATGAAGACTTTATCAATAAATTTAAGGTCTAGTCAAATTATCATGTTGCCACTGGCATCTAACACTGTCTTGGTCTCTTTGTTATAGAATTGGGTACACTAGAAGATGAACTCTATGTGATGCACCAGTACAGAGAAAGAGGAGACTAGATGGATGTTACTCTCAATGATTCTTTTCATCTCTAAGCTCGGGTTGGTCACCTTTGTTCTTTCCATGATCTCGGCCATATCCACATGGTTATCTTTGTGTCTCTAATGTCATCAACATTAGAAGTGACTGAGGTGATTGGGAAAACACCTTGATACTGGTACTTCATGGCCTTTAACTTCTTCAGAGAAGTTTCAGTCATCAGGATGAGCTTTTGTTGAGAGGTCACTGACGAAGGATAATCCTCAGGGGGAAATGTGATAAGAATCATGATCGTGTAATTAGGAAAAAATTGACAATTTAGGGAAATTACATGTTAGGTGATTATGATCGAGGAAGGGCACTTGACATGGCTGAGGTGTGAGTGGGTTGGAAAGTAAGAGAAAAATGGGGAGGAGGCATGAAAAAATGAAAAGAATGAAATTTCTTTAGAGTTAGAGAAAATGGAGAAAAAGGATGCAAGGGCAGAAAAATTTGCCGCCCTGGCATGTGGGATGGTCTCCATGCATAGGAAGCAAAATTTGTTGCTTGTGCATGTGAGATAAAAAAATGCACCGACGGCAAAATTTTCTGCCCGTGCATGCTAGGAAGAGAAGGTGTAAGGGTGGCAAATTTTTTTGCCCCTACACTTAGGTGTAACGGCAGCAAAATTTGTCACCCCTACACCTTGGTCAGAGAGACCTACATTGGCAACAAAATTTACCACCAGTGTAAGAGAGGTGGTAACACATAATTAGGGTTGTGAAATATACCACCTTTATAGGTATTAATATCTAGGAAAGAAGGGAGGGTGGTAGAAATTGCCACCCTAGCATGGAGGAAGAGGATGGATAGCTGAACGGGGAGGAAGGGAAGAGGAGGTAAGGAGCGCAGTGGGAGGAGATAGGTGCCCTAACGGGAGGAAGGGAAAAAGGTGGGGGAATAAAAACAAAAACAAAACCAACAAAAATGAAAAGAAAACCTAAAACAAAGGAAGAACATGAAATAAAATGCAAAAGCAAAGACCTACCTAGAAAATGATGTGCGATGAGAACTTGAATCCAATGAAAAATGCTTCTTCCCACTTGTTGGATCATCCAGAGGTAAAGGGTAGGAGGAGGATTGGAAGAAATAAATCAAAATGAATCAAAAAGAGATTAAATGGAGAAAAAATTATCCCCAACCACTTGATGCATGTAGCCATAAATGTCGCATGTGAAAAATGAGGTAGTGTAGGGGCAGCAAAATTTGTCGCTCCTACACTAAAATTTAAAGGACATGCAGGGGCGGAAAAATTTGCCACTCCTACATGTAAATAATAAAAGTGAAAGGGTGGTGAAATTTGTTACTCATGCATTTCAAATTCAAGGATGGTGAAATTTTCCCCTCCTGCATGGAGAAGGAATAAAAATGCATTGTCGATAAAATTTTCTGCCCATGCATGAAAATTTAAGGAGAAAGACTAACTCTGAGAAAAGGAAAATTTGTCCCTTAGTCACATCAAGACTATAAAAACTTTTGTGTTTTGGGGAAAACATAACAAGGAGACATTATGAACTTCAAATGATGCCAGGTGAGCAAACACAAGAACAAGAAAAACTCATCTTGAAAAATGAACCTAGAGAGAAAAAGGCAAAATAGACAAGTTTCATAGGGGTTGTTCTAAAAATGAGCTGAGCTGATTTTGGAAACAACAAAATATATTTTGGTTCAAAGTTATTATGCACAAATATCTTCAATAAGTTCTTTTGATGTAGTGTTATAATGCCTAAATTCTTTGGAATTAGTGTTACCATGCCCAAATATTAAGCCAAGCAACATCAAAGCCAATGTGCCAAGTAGAGAAGGATCCAAACAAGCTCCATTGTCAAGGACTTCTTGATGCAAAAGCTACACAATCTATTCAACAAGCCATTTGGAGCTCCCAAGGAAGGTAAAAGACTTGTTTATTTTATGTTTTTATTGTGATTTCATTTAGTTTTATTACCTAATCTCTCCTTAATGTCTAGGATAGAGGTGTTAGGATTTTAGTGTGTTTATTTCTTTTTTTATGAAACTAACACTATACTAACTTCCCCTATATGTCAAAATCCTAGTTCACATGTTGGCATGCTCAGTGGGACTCGCATCCCACAAAGTAGCTCCTAAGGCCTTTTAGATCACTCTCCTAAGATTTTTCATGTAAGACTTTAAGCTTGATGATCAAAATAGGTGAAAATTAAAGGCTAAGGGATGTCTTCCTAGAAGTCACAAAGTTACCTTATATAGTCATGATTTTGATCTCTATAATTGTGATATTATGCAATATTGTTACTCACATAATCATGATTTTGTCTTATTTGTTGCAGTTTTGTGCCTACCTATCAAATTTTATGCTAACTATTTTGTGCCTATAGGGAATCTATGATATTATAATATCACTACTCCAACATTCATAATATTTCCTTAAGAGTATAAATACCACAATATCACTAGTTTGAGAGGTGATCTTGCCAAAAGTTTTATGGTTTTGTAAAACTTTAGCGATATTTCATTAAACTACTAGTGGTTAGGCTAACCATTTTATGCTAAGTTACAATATTATGACTCTCAAAGTAGCAATATTGTATTTACTTCAATAATTTTTCACTTAGAATAGTAATATTACTTTGAATTCTCTATTTTAGTACAAGTTGTGGTATTATGCTGATAGTCATGGTTTTGTAGAGATAGTTACAGTATTTCTCTATGTTCTATAGTTTTGTATTGTGTGTAAAAAACTAGAAACTTGAGAGCAAGATTTGTAAATTCATTTTTCATTCATGGTGTGCTTATAAGCACAAGGATCCTCTAACATGTTTTTCAGGACCCAAAGGCCACAAGGAGACATTTAAAACACTTCCCACTTGAGAATTTAACATTTCAAATTGGTTTTTTAATAATATTTTTATTTAATTTGTTTTTGATTTTTCAAAATTTTCAACAAATAAATGCCAAGGGACTAGCATTTCACAACATCATTTTGGTGCAATAAAATGAACTTTCAAAATTAGTTCCATACTCATAAGAGTTATTTGTTTTATGTTTGTTTGCTGAAATTTGTATTTTTAAATAAACTGAGTGATGCTTGTATGCTCTCCCCTCATCCCATTTAAGGAAATCAAGTGACCAAAAATGTTCATTATTTGTGTTTGTTAGTTTGGTCTAAAAGCATGAAAATAAAGTTGTTAAGGCCTCCCCAAATCTATATGGTTTGGGTGACCCCAAAATTACCATAAAGTCTTTTCACTTGTCTTTATTTTCATACATTTTGGCTTGTGAATGGGAATTCTTCACCTCTTCATGGGTTCTTTAGAGAAGTGTTGACCTGGGAATTCATCTCTAAGAATATTTTAAACCTAATATATGGTAGGGTATATAAATTGAGGGTGATCCATTAGGAATTTTTTTTTGAGTAGTTAAAACAAGATTGATTAGTGGTATTGAGCCTTAGAATTTAGGGGCAACTTGGACATTGCACTACACTAAGGAAAGAATGGATATAATGGTTATACAAAGGACAAGACCTTTTCAAAAAAATCTAGTTGATGTGGATCCAAATTATGTGTCGTATATTTAGTGTTAACCACACTTGGGACCATCTATAAATGAGTGAAAATTGATAGTTTAGAATAACCCCACTTGTCACAGACATATTGTTGATGCAGGGTGAGTATCCTAAAGTTCCATGTCATAGCACAAAATATTGAGAGAAAAGGAGGCCTAAAAACCCTAATTTTTATGAACTTTTACTTTTTGGATTAACAATTAAAATCCTCTCAAGAGAAATTATAGTGATAGCATTTGACACTATTATGAAACCTTGTAAATTTTAGTATTTAAGATGTTACACTTAAGTGTTTTATTCCATTTTTTATCCTTTATTTCATGGTCTTGAGTCTAAACTATTTTTTCTATCTTATCACATCAAAACTGAGTTTATTACACACATCACTCTTTTGTTTGAGAATGCATTACACTGACCATTTAATATCATACATTTTTGCTTTAGTATTTTTTGACAAACTTGTATATGTGTGTCACTTGATTAAAAAGGGTGCCACTATGCTACCCAATTCATTATAATTTTTATGTCTTTAAGTCTTAAAAAAAACATTTGTAACATCTTTAGATCATGATAATATCATTACACTAATGAAATTATTTATAATACTTGTTTGCCTTGTGTCAAAATTCCATTTTGAAACCAAACCACATGTGCATTTTAGATCTACACCTAGTACTCTCATGACATTAATTTTTGTCTAGCTTATTGTTTGTTTTAAAAATCTAAGTTTTATAATTTAAGTTAAAAATTAACCTTGATAAGTTTAGATCCAAACATTGATTGGTTTTTTTCTAGGCCTTGTGTAATTTTGTCTTAGAACATTGTCATTTCACTTTTGGGCTTTGTAACTTAGGTTAATTCTTTATTCAATTTTAAAACTAATTTTGTACCTAAATTTGGGGAAGTGGTATATATTCCATATGCATATTGTTTCATTTCTTTTACCAAAAAATCAAGTTTGGGTTTAAAATATTAATGCCTAGTCATGCTAAAGTGTTTCAAAAAATTTAGATTAAAATATTTTACCTTGTAGACTTAGTTTGTTTAAAAGTGTAGCTTTTGTGCCTTTTCCAAAAGACGTAGCAATGCCTATTCTAATCCTATATTTTGTACCTTATTTTCTAAAATATCTAACAACCTTTATTTCCTTAGACCTAGTTTAGACTTGTTTGAAACACTTTTTTACCTAGGTTTGACATTCTAGTTTTTTTTCATCCACTTGACCATTTATTTTGTGAATTTAAAATTAGAAATTTGATGTTAGACTCTTTTTACCAAGTTTTAGCACTAAATTTTTGGAGACACATCCCCATTCCTTAGACCAAGTTAGACTATGTTTGGGCATTTTGTCTTTTGGACCTTGTTTTTCAAAGTTTGTTAAACTCTAAGACTTTTTTAGAAACTTCATTATTTATTTGGATATGTCTCATTACACTTGTAATTAATCCATGTACAATAAAAGTTATGATAACATATCTGCAAAAGATGAATTTTATCAAGACCCATATGGTGAGGAGGTGGTTTGTTATATGGATCCTTATTATTAGAAGAGGCTCTTAAAGCATTAGAACATGATAAGGATGAAGATAGTTGCCATGTACCTAGGGATATGATATATTAATGTATATGGGTTGATGGAGATGCTGACATGTGGCACACATCCCCTTAGTTATATGGGTACAATATATTAGCATAATAGAGTAACTTGTGGAAGTAGTACATTGGGTAATGGTCAGCCTACATTGAGATTAGGAGGTTACCCATCCATGGGTTAGATAGATGTATATATAGGAGATGATTATCATGGTAAAGATATGAAGTAAGCATTGAGTCTTCTATTGTAAGAGGATATTGGAGGTTGTCCCCTCGAAGAGACATTGTAGATTTATTCCTTCCTAAAGGAGTATTATATGGTTTTGCCCTACCTTAAGGGTATTTCTACATAAATTGAATATCAAGATCTTATCAAGTGGTATCAAAGCTTCAATTTGGGCAATTTGTGGAATTAAACCCTAGTTTTTTTTAATCATCAATAAATTTTTATTGGTTTCTAATTTTTAAATAAATTTTTTATTGGATATGGAGAATATTTCAAATAAGCCACAGTAAAAAATTGAGATTTTTTATTCGTTTTGAGGGAGTTATTGCTATTTTAGGGTTTATAATAATTTCTCTATATCTTATGAAATATAGGGAATTTTTATTCTAAATTTTTACTGGAGATGTAATCAGATATAAGAGAAGTACAGTCGAAATTTCAGAATTTTTTGAGTTGTTTGGAGTGATTTGTTGTGATTTTATGAATCATTTTTGACATTTTAGGGTTTCATGAACCTTAATTATTTTGTGGATCATGGAATTGCAAAAAAATTTAGGGGAAGATGATATTGATGCTAGATAATGGTCTCTACTTTTGGAGAATCATTTAAAAAAAAATGGGCTAAGACGATTACTTCCTTTTTGTCTGGGCTTGCACTACATTGGTTTGATCAGTTGAGCTGTACAGAAAGGTTTTATTCATGGAAAGAAATGGAAAAAATCTTTTTAGATTATTGGGCTATAAAACAAGAATAAAAAAAATAAGAAGCATTAGAAGAAGAAGTAGAAAAATAAGAAGAATAAATTGAAGAATCAGCATAAGAAGAAGAAGAAACAATAAAAGAAGAAGAAGATGAAGAAGAAGAAAAAGAAGAAGAAGAATAGTTGGTTTATAATTTAATGTGTAGGATAGTGCATCATATTGATACAAAAGGTTGGACAATAAAAACAAAGTAAGGATGAATTATTTCACACTAAATAGGAATTAAGAACAACCAGTGATTCATTAACATAAATAGAAAATCTAGACTATATTTGACAAAAAGTAATCAAAATTTAGACATGAAAATGCATGCAAGGAATAAAGTAAGAAATGATAGGTAGCCATAACCAGATAATCTCTATTGATCTTTTCAAAAGTTTAACTATATTCTTCTTACAAACATAAGTATATATAGTTATTTACAGACTATGGCTATTCATATTATTCTCATACTTAGTACCAAAAGTGGAATTTGTTCATATTCTAACCTATTAAAAGTCACAAAGATAGGATAAACTAGACATATACGTGACAAATTAAGTACATAATGCACAAATATTAGATGAATATCCTACACAACTTTACAATTAAATTTTTTATCCCAACACATTCTTCGACTTAAAATGTTGTCTCATCCTAAGAAAACATCACAGGATCTTCTAAAATTTCATAAAGGGAAAAATTTGAAGAAGTGGTTAGACTAATAAGAGTCACATTAATCACTGAAGGCACCATTTTTAGTTTTCACCTCTTGTGCACTACTTATTCACCCTTTTGGGCTTTTAACTAATTTTCATACTAACCTACTACCCTTTCAGGGTTTTAATAGAATAGTATAACCAAGTGGCTACCCTTTATGGATTTTCAACCTTTTTATCCTCATTTATCTTACTAAGTCACCCTAATACAAAATTCTATATAAAATTAGTACTCTATATAATGTTTAAATTGATGGAGGAGAATAGACATAGATGATGATTAGAAAAAAGATTCCTTGGACTTGCATTGCATAGAATTATGCTTAGCAATTATCTACTTGAGATCTTATTGTGGTTTTTACATAGGTGTTTTAATAATCTAGGCAACCTCACTGTAAAAGGGAGATAGATTAGTCTTATAAGCATGCTAATCTATCATGACTTCTATAATCATATATAGTAGGGTACACAAAAATTTATGATATCCAATAAACTACTTGAGATCTAAGTCATCAGTGATACTCATAGCTACCTTAGTGTTGGTGACCCTAGTCTAAATCTCACCACTTAGATGCTCTAGTTTGTTTGCATGACATTGAGCTTGGAGATCGGTAAAGGAACTTCATAGAGGCTAACTTTTCCAATTGAGAATGGTATCACACACATTATCCTAGGTATTGAGTAAGTCCTAAAGTTATTTATCATTATCATCTACAAAATTAGTGTGGTTTCCCATAGTTGCATTGGCAATTATGTCCATGGTGAAGTCTACATTAGAACTAGCTAAAGAATTTTCCAGTTGTAAATTGATGAGCATTATAACCTTGGTCTTCACATCATGGACCAATGTAATAGCTATGTGTATTTTCTAAGATTTATTCTTGATGGAAAGCTTGCAATTTCCATTTTATGTCTGTAAACTAGTGGCTTCTTCTAGTTACTACACTATTGGGATGGTTGCACTAGGTGGTATGGCTTGAAGTAGAGTCACATGCCTAGCTATGAAGGATTTCTATTTGGAAACATTTGCCTATGTTATGTCCATGGTGATAAAGAATGGAATAGTTATAAAAGGAGATTTTGGAAACTCATCGATGTGTATAAAGACACCTTTTGGTAGTAAGGTGACAACAATGTGTTGGCCCAAGTACTGCATTACATCTACTGGCACCCAATGATGTGTGGAGATTAATTTTAAACACTCCTCACACCATGTTTAAAATTTTCCCTCATGTGATAGTGCTCCATTATTAGGTTTCCATATGAGGTTGAGGAATTATTACACTTGTTAATAGTCTATGTTGAGGTGTACTTATCCCTTCGGGGAATTCCATTATGTGAATCAAAGGAAATATATGAGGAAATGGTATTGGAATTTCTACTTGGGTGATGTGAAAAACTTGTCAATATTTGTGATCAAATTTTAAATTAATTACTATGGATAGTTGAATTACTCATTCTTATGGATCATGTAGTGGGTGATGTCCATGACTCATTTTGGAATTTCTTTCATAGACTTGGTCATCTGCCAAAACCTCCTTATGATACATTCCATGAAGATGCACACTAATTTATCATAGCTTTATTTAATTAAGATCCCTCTTTATCCATGAACATACAAATCTTAGACCTCCTAAAGAATAGATGGCATTCTCATCTTGTATGGATAAAGGGAGTCTCCTCATGTAGGCATTCCCAAAGCTAGGGCCATGGATTTTACATTGATGAAAATGGTGACATCCAAGCCAAAGTATATATTTTTATCATTGTATTTGCCAAACAAGACTTGTATAATCTCCCCCAAGTTACCAAAAATTGGTATTCAAAGGAGGCACTTGACATCTATGTTATAGAAATGTTGGGGGGATGTGAGAGCGACAAATTATGCAACATTAATGGTGTCTATATGAAATTATTTATGTTCTTATACTCAAAATAAGTTGAATGGCTCATGATCATTGAAATTTGTCTACTTGAGAGCCATATCGATGCCCATTGCTTATTTTTGTGCATCTATCAAACCCATCATTAATTGTGAAGTATCCATGATTTATGAGTGATGAACTTGAAATTTTGGTGGATTTTTACATAATAAAACTAGCTTATCTCTTTTGAAATTGTAGTTCGTGAAAAGTATGTGTGAGGATGAAATGTAAACTTGGTTCATGAGCTAAGAATTTATAGATTTCACACCTATTAGTTTCCACATAAATGTCTTTCTTAGTTATCCATTCATCATAAATGTAATGGTTGATGTGGAAAATCTTATCCAATATAGCAATTAAGATTGTCATTGACATGTGTGGAGATATGTCATTATGCTCTTAACTATCTGTATGGGAGTATGAGTGAATGATGTTGATGGGCCATTAATTTTTTGAAGATAAAGTCAATTAAACCTTAGATTTGGTATTAAATTTTTATATATGATCATTATATAGTGAAGATATTATTTATGTGACTTATCCTTACCTTTCTCATACTTAATTACTTTTTTTCACTCCTACTAACATCCATGATGGTGTATGTGAATTCTCCTGCACATGATTGTCATACACTATACTTGGTATCTTGGTTCCTTAATGGTATTGAAAAGATAATCTATAAACACACATAGATAGATAGAAAAATAAACACACAAAAAAAAATGTATAAATGAAAAATCCTAATCTATTCAGTACTACTTGATACTCACTCACTTAGCAAAATGAAATCAATTAAGACTATTAGTAGTAGGTCTTAAACCTAAAACCATTCACCCACCCTGGTAAAATGGTTCTCTAAGGATCTCTCAAAACAATGATTCCTTGTTGTGATATTTCATGTATAACTTAAGGACCTTTCCATAGAATCTATAATTTGATCAAAAATGCTCTAAAATGACTATCATATAATAAAACTAGTTGATCTTTATGAAATTCCCTGTGGCATAGATTCTTGTCATGCCATTATTTCTAGCTTTGCTTATGAACTTCATGTATCCAAGATGATCTATGTTTATACTCATCCATCATATTTATTATGATAAGTATGTTAGTGAGAGACTCATGATCCCCTAGTCTCATAACCATTTTTGTGTGCATATTGGCTACTAAGTATTTCATTGGCATAACTACTTCCAGCCCATAAACCAACTAGAATGGACTAAAACCTTTATCCCTCTTATAATTTGTATGATATGCCCATAGAATAAAAATATGTGATCTTCTCAATCATCACTCTTGACATTGTATATTTTTGTCAACATTTTACCCAATACTTTATGGGAAGATTTAGGTTGGTCATTAGCTTATGGATGGTATGTAGAACATTTATAATGGGAAATCATGAATTATTTAGTAAGAGCCTTGATGGTATTATTCAAGAAGTGCATCCCTCAATTGTTAACAAGTTTAATGGGGGATCCAAACCTTATAATAATTTTTTTATATATAAACTTTGTTGCATCCTTCACACCATCAATAGGTGTCATAGTAGCTTCAACACTTTTGGTAAAGTAGTTGGTCATAGTGATAATATAACTTGCTTTACTATGTTTACTCAGTGGATTGATGGGTTTGACAAAGTCAATGCCTCGTTGTTTAAAATGTTATTCAGCTAACAAAGTCTATAAAGGCATTTCATATTTTTGTAGTCATTTACCCATGCATTAACATACATCATAATGCTATGCTACTCTATGTGCATCCTAAAAAATATTCGGACACCATAACCCACTCTATAAAAACTTCCTAGTAGTATTTTATCCATAAAAATGTCATTTTATTCTTTGGTATGCCTCCTATAATAATTGTGGTTGTTCATGTTATATAACTAGCCTACATAGTATTTCATCCTTTCACAAATGATACAAAACCCCCTTGATGATGGTTTATGGGAAAGATCTGGTGACAAACTACTTTTTATATCTCGATTGGAAGTGCATAGGGAATAATATTTGCTTAAGAAAGTTGGAAATTACTTCAAAAAATTTAAGAATCACATAAATGCAAAATAAATGAGCATCAAGAGAATATTCCTATAATTCTTCTAGTTATTTTCCATTAAGAATGTAACTAAGATGATCTCGCACTATGTTTTATCTACCTGTATTGATGTTAATGTAAAATTGAAATTCTTTAAATAGAATCAAACATTTATAAATGCATCCTCCTAGCATCAACTTATTAACAAGGTAGTGCAAATATTGATGATCCATGAAAAATTAAAATGGTGTTGCAAGAAGATAGTTTCAAAATTTATATATTGTAAACACTATAGCTAGTACTTATTTTTTTAATTGTTGTGTAGTTATTTTCTACTTCAAATAATTTATGACTTGTAAAATGTATGAGATGGTTGAGTCCACCATATCTTGGTTGTACAAGTATAACACTAACTATGATACTCAAAGCATAAACATGCACATGAAAGGGCTTGTTCCAATCTAGAAAGACAAGGATAAGTGTAGTGACAAATATTTGTTTCAACTCTATGAAGGCTCTTTGAAACTTGTAAGTCCAGAAAAACTTTTGACTTTTGTGTGGTAAGTAATCCAATGGAGATGAAATGGCTGAATATCCCTTACTAAACTTGTGCCAATACCCTATATGACCAAGAAAATATCATACTTCAATGGAGCTAACTAGTGGAGACATACTTAGAATGACTACAATTTTGGCCTGGTCTACCAAAATTCCTTCATTGCACACTACATGACCTAGTAAGACACTGAAAGGTGTAAGAAATAAACATTTCTTTAAATTTAGAGTAATGCACAGAGATTGAAAGCATTATAACATGAGGCATAGTTTAGAAAAATGTTCTTTAAATAAATAAAAGTTCACCTAATCATTGAGATAGACTTCTAGGAAGTCATGAATGAATTCCTTGAATATAGTCACCACTACATGAGATAAAAACACAGGTGTGATCTTAAGGCCAAAAAACATTGCCTTGTATGCAAAATATTCCCATTCTATAGAAGAAGTCATTTTATCTCTGTATTTTTCCATGTTAGGTATTTGATGATATCCCTTGAATCCATCCATGAAAGAGTAAACTTCATGGCCTGTGATAGATTATAAAACTTCATATATGAAGGGAATCAAGAATGGATCATTCACACATGCATCATTCAAAATTAAATAATATTCATATACTCTGATCTCCCCTATTTTCTTAAGTTTCACTACCATGGGACTAACCTAATGTACCTTTTTTATGGGATAGATTATAACTACATCCTACATTCTATTAATATCATCCTTCACTTTCAACTTCATTTTGGATTCAGCTTGTATGGTTGTTTCTTTATGGGTCATGCATACTCCTTGAGTTAGATATGCAGTTCATCTAGAGATGGATCAACTCTTTGTAATTCTAAAAATTTAGTGGGAAAAACATCTTGATAATCTTGTAGGAGTTGCATAGCTTCTAAAACTTCATCTTCTGTCTAGTAATCACCTATATGTGCCAATTTGGGAACCTCCTCAATTCTAATGTTTGATATATGATTTTTAATGGGATGATGGTAAAGCTTACACTTTTCCTCATCAATAGACTCTTCTAGAATTTTTTTCCTTCTTATTCTAGAATTTTTATAGCATGCAACTTGTCTTCTTTAGTAAGTTTTATGTTGGGGTCCTTTACTAGTTCTATTGGTCATTCTAGTTCAAATAAATCAATCAAATTAATATCACCATTAGTATCTGAATCTTCAATGTCATATTATTCATCTTGTATTTGATGTCATGGCTTGTAAGATATTGTTCTTATTTATCAATAGATTTATATCTTTGTAATGCCAAATTGAGATCAAAATCTATGTTCTTATATGTAGTGGATTCTATCATGGTGCTTAAATCTTCTGTGTACCATGTGATAGAAAATGTTTAATTGTTAGTAATGTGTTTTGGACTAGAGAGTTCTCATATCCAAAAACAAACGTCTATATGAGATCACTTTGGACTTGTACCTAATAATTTATCTCTTTCTTGTGCTCTTGATTCATATATCATGCTAATGGTGAAGGAGTAAATGTATAATGAAATATGTGAGCCCAATATTTTGGGGCCACACATTCTTCAATCTAGAATTCAAGACATTTTTGAATATGAATTTTATGACACTCACCTTCTTAGAAGAAAATCTAATTATTTTTTATGACCTGCAGTAGTTGTAACCTACTAATCATGAGTTCACATGCATTATCCTACACGATTTGATCATTTGTATGAATTTTTAACCATGTCACTACAACTCCCTTCAAAGCACTAACCTACTGATTGATAGTAGGTACATAAACTTTTAGGTGTATAATTAATCGATTGATATCCTTAGTTGTATAGTACATAGGAAGTTTTTTATGTATAAAGACCATTATCATAGGTTAGAGTTCATAATCACCATAAGCCCAGTTGATTAGGTGCATGTTTAAGTCTCCATTGATAGACAAAGTTATTTCCCAAGACAAAGTGACTTCTCTAGTCAGCTCTATATAATCTTGCATATGATCATTTGCTTGATAGATAAAGTCAACTTCTAAATGAGTAGGATATTTAGTAGACATGGACGCCCAATATTCTATGATAAACTAGGTTACCAATGGCTGAATAACTACTCATTTAGGCCTCCATTTTTTATATATATTTAACTATTAAGTGAGTAATATTATAATTTAGGTTTAGTATGCTCATACATGAAGTTACACTTTGTTGCATGAAGAGGTTTTTGGTTCTCTTCAGAGTTTACCTTCATCCAACTAGTTTCTTACATGACATACAAAGAATATGGTTAAAGTGAAATGATTTATGGTTTATGCACCATATTTAGAGGAATGATGATAGCCTTATCTCTTTGATGCACCTATAGTTTATTTTGCATAGTATTGAAAGTCATTTTACCATCATATGCCCATTTCTTACCAATCAATGTAGGTTAATGTGTTACTTCTATCTTCAAATCAATGACTTTAAAGTCACCTCACAGGGTTAGTTATAAAATTTTTATCTCAATGTCTTCTAATCTACCAATGGGATCAATAATTCCATAGTTGGTTAAGCTCATAGTTACTAGGATATAACTTAGAACCGGTCATCCAATAGCCATCCATATAGACCTAGGAATCATGTTGACTAAGCTACCAAAATCAAAGACATCATTTGGAATTTCATATCTTACAACCTCAATGTCAATTTATGAATCTATATCCTAGGTATTCTTTATTTTGACATACCAAACAAGATTTTATATCTTACATTTCCCTCACTACACACAGTTCAATAGATTATGTAGCAATTTTGTAATATTCTAAGAAATGTATTCATTACATAGTGTGATTAAAAATTTTAGTAGATTTATCATCACAATGACAACTCCATATTGATGAATAATGCACATGATTTTGCCATACATTTGAGCATCTATTTATATAGCATATCCTGCAATAGTGTCTTAGTGTTGAATGTTTTTAAAAATCTACATAGCTTCATACATGAGCCTCTTTTTTATAGCTACGTCTAGGTATTTGTTATGTTTTGATTTTTATATTCCTTGATCTTGAGGCATTTCAAGAGGAGGAAAACCTATTTATGTGTTAGTGTCATGAAATAGTGTTTAGTAAGGCATCCTCATTAGGTTGCACATTCACCATATTCACATTCCTAACAGCCTTATCCTTTCTTTGCTTATCCAAGATAAGATAGTCTTCTATCTCATGCTGGTCATTTATGATGTAGTATGTATAGCAAGACTATCTTTGAGAATTCAAATGAAAGTTTCATTGCACATGATTATATTCTCCACATAAACAACATTGCAAAGGAATCCATTGATAGTTATTCCCTCTACTACCTTGGTAACCTCCTCTATACCCTCATTATTTCTATGTTGTGTTTCAATGTTGATGTTTTTAGGTATTATCTCTAATTTTGAATAGTTGTGAAACTTGTGGAGTCAAACTCATTTTTTATTTCTACATCATTTTTGAGATCCAAGGTGTTGCATACTAGTATTATAGTTATGGTGGTGTCTAACTCAATGAAGGAGGGGTCGAACCAGCTAGACCTTGAGGTTGGTGATGTCTTATTTAAGCTCCTAAAAAGCCCCATATTTATTTTCATCATGATTGTGAAACTTATAGAAATTATAATATAAATTTTTTGGATTCTTGACATACTATTGCAAGAGATGTCACTGTGTTATTGTGTGCCCTAATAGTCAAAAAATTTCACATAACTCTATTTTAATATTAGGATAATCATTCCTATGATGTCCTTCTTTTCCACACACCATACACCATATATTTAACTTACATTTATCTACCTCATTATATTTCTCCATTCTCTTCATAAAATCTTGTAATGTATTTTCAATCTAAGAATTTATGAAAGGAGCTTCCATGTCGTCTTCAATTTGCTCAACTTTTAGGGTAGCAACTTTAGCATCTAATTTAGTAGCATATTGAGTCTATGTCATGGAAAATATTATTCTAGAGTGCAGTCCTTCAATAAACCACATAGCTTTATCTTTATTAATGAAGGAAAATTCCACCTTATTCATAATATCAAATAGTCTATGATTATAGTCATAGACTGATTCTCCCAACTTATAGCTTATCTCTTTCAAGTCCTAAATAGTCTGACTTGTGCATTTATTTACCTTGAACTATACTATGAGCCATTATTTAACTTATTGTAGACTTACCTACTAAATTTATCTATGATATATAAATTCAAGTGCTCTTCCTATTAGTACCCCTACTAAATCACATTTTCTGACAACTTTATCAGTAATGACCTTATCTTACCATCTCATTTCATAGGTTAACAAGTACTATTTATGGTTTATATACCCATCATGCATTATTATATTTATAAATCCTCCTATAATTCCCATCATGTAAAATGGTATCAAAGGGATCTATTGCATAGTTGTTAAAATAGGAGATTATGTTTTGGGTAATCTTGCTTGCACACTACAAAAATATATCTATGCATTAGGAGAATTAACTTACACACTTTATTTTCCTATGTTTCCTTCTTTTTTTACTTGGTTTCAATAAGCCTTATGGCCTTCAAATATTTTTGAATTGATGTTATTTCAATTTAAAAACCTCAATGATGCACTTGCTTTAAAAATTGACCTTTAAAACTACCATATTTCTATTTACTTGGTTAAAAAATTCTAATAGAATATAATAAATTAGGTTGTAGGGACATGTGCTCTTCTAGTGAATGATTCTTTCTTGTGACTTCTTTTTTTACATTTGAACCTATTATTAATATGTGACTATGTTGTACTTATTTTCAAAATTAATCATGTCCTTCTTCAGATAATATCCATTCTTGGAGTTGTGAAATATATATATCATCTAATTTCTTTACTTCTACATGATTTTTGCCTTCTTCTTCAAACATCTCTTCTTCATCATGTTCTTCATCACTTATTTCTATCTATTAGAATTCATCATCTTCTTTATTTGTCCTTCATTATTCATCTATTGCATCTCACTCGTCATGTCTTCTTACTCATTTATCACCTATTTTACTACTACTTTTACCTTTACTCATAGTTACCTAGGTATTCTTTTATTTTTCATCTATTCTATTATCATAGCTCATGTTCTAAATCCAAACTTTTCTTCTGACTCTTCTTTACTCGTATCTCCATTTTAGATTTAGGTTCAAGCCTTATCTACTCATCTAATCATCATTCACTATAATGTTACACACACCCCCATATTCCTAAAGTAACTACTCCATATTGACTAGAGTAGGCACCATTGCCCTATCCCTAACCAACATCTTCATAAGGATAAGTAGTCACTACAAAAATTTACCTCTAATTCCTCTGACAAACAAGTCCTTCATAGTTTCAAAAGATATGTATCCTTTTACTAAATAAATGATTATATATCCATATATAGTATTAGCAACCCAATAATCTATTGCTCTTATCCAATCAATTTCCAATTTCTATAATTGATCTATCTTTTATTTAGTCCAGATGATTTTTTCTTCTATTATTTGGTTAAAATAATAGTATTCCAAATGTGCTAACTAATTAGCTAGCAATTCAGGTAACTCACACCAAAATATTTCATAAATCTCTCTATGGATATTCTCTTGAATGATTTCTTATATGGTAAGACTAGTCTATTTTGATTCTTCTTCTACAAAATTACATACTCTTTGATCCAACAATGTCTCAATATATATCTACCCTGGTAACCATCTTAGCATAATTTCCTCTAGAAGGTGTGTTTCCACCCTCACCACACCATATTAGTAGAGGTTTCTAAATCATGAGAACATGTTAAGGGTAAGGATAGCTAGGTTATACTTTAATGTACATGATAGTGCATTAGATTAATATAAAAGGTTGGATAACATAAATATAAAAATGATGAATTATTGTGCATTAAGTAGGAAGTAAGAACAACCAATTCAAATTATCTTAGATAGAAAGTAATTAAATAGTAGACATGAAAATGCATGTAAGGAATAACATAACAAATCATAGGTAACCATAACTAGTAATCAAATATTAGACATGGAAATGCATGAAAGGAAAAAATTAAGAAATCATAGGTAACCATAAATAGATAGTATATGTTGATCTCTTCAAAAGTGGAACTCTATTCTTCTTACAAACATAAGTATATATAGTCATTTGTAGTCTATGAGTGTTCATATTGTTCTCATATTTAGAGCCAAAAGTGGAGTTTGTTCATATTTTAACCTATTATAAGTTTTGGAGATAGGATAAAATAGACATATATATGGTAAACTAATTACATAACACACAAATATTAGATGAATATCCTACCTAGCTTTACAATCTAATTTCTTTTCCCAACACTTATCCTCCTTACAATTCTCAATCTAGGGAACAAAGCTAAGATCCTCAAGAGTAATAGGTGATGATACCTTCTATGGGCCTATTAATGTACCAAATATAACCTTTCATGTATAATGGTTTTTGATCCCCCACCTATACCATTAACCATCATTCATATTATGTGAGCAACCACACTCCATAGCATCCAAGGATTACTATTATAAGACCTCATCCTTTTTTTCACGATAGCAACCAAGATCCAAAATGACCTACCATTACTATTGAAATACCTCTTCCTTTGGTTCACAACCAAAAACATGCTTTTAAATTCCATACCATTACCATTCTAGGCCCTTCTGAGTATGGTAGCTCATTATGCCAACAAAGTTGTGAAAATATAACTAGACAGGCCATAGTTACAATTTTAGGTCAGAAACTAGCCCTTGTTAAGCCCATTTTAGAGAATTATATAATTATCCAACCTTTGATTATTCTTCATCCATTTCCCACCTTCCCCAATTATAGAAAATCCATGCTGATCATCAAGCCAAAACATAGCCAATCATTCAAAGATGAAAATGTGTTCAAAATTGGTATTTTACAACTACTTGTAAACCAAGGATAACAAAACCAACCAATATATAATGTTTTTATTGAATAACCCATTTATGATGAGTCAACCTATGATGAATCACCTTTTGATACTATTCTTATTATCAAGGAGTCTCACTCTGACAAGCTAGTCTTTATTGAGTCACTTCTTAATGATTATAATTTCCTTTGGGAAAATCATTATCTTGACCATTATCCTATCTTTAAAGAGCCTCCTTTTGACAATACAATCTCTATGGAGTTGTCTCTTGACCTTTTCCCCTCATTAAGGAGTCTCACTTTGATAAACTAGTCTTTGTGGATCCTATTATGCTATCATAGGCCATTACTTATCTAATACCAATCATTCAAGAAGACATCATTATAGAAACATACATACTAGATGAATAATAAACATTGAATTTCGGTTATATTCTTAAATTGACATCATATTTAATATCAAAAGTAGAATTAATGTCAGTCTCAATAATAGAATTAAAGTCGCTATGGTTAGACTCAGCTTTAGAATCATAACATGTTCATAGCTATTACAATATTTGTTATGCATTCCTTGCAGATCAATTTGAATAATTTGTGAAATTTCCATGGTTTTTTAGGATGATTACTTCATCTTTGACATAATTTATCCTAGTATATTCTACAAGGATTGTGTTTCCTCTTTCCATTCCATTATTATTCCACATACCATTACCACCACCCAACATAGCCATTATATTAAAATTCCACCTCTCATAAGTGTTTATTAGGACCAACATAAGCATACCTTGTTGAACTACATCCATGGAAACATATCAATTGAAGAATATTAGGGGGACCAATACCACATTCATGAAAAAGAAGAATAATTTCTTAGTGAAACCTTTTTAGAGGTGATAGGGGGAAATCAAAGTCCAAACTCAACATCTTCTAGTGAAACCTTGTTTGAGGATCTAGAAGACAATAAAAATCAAAAGTTAATATTCCTTCATGAAACCTTCCTAGAGGCACTATGAGATAATAAAAATAACTTCATTGGTAAAAACCTCATCGAGGCATGAATAAATGAACACAACATTTCTTCAATACTTGATGAAGACATTATCAAAGATAACATCAATACAACTTCTATTATATAGCATAATTAGATGGTAGATACTCTCAATCCAAAATAACAAAAAAATATGGTGGTCATATCAAGAGCATATTCATAAATATTCATCCCTACCATAACTAAATTTATGTCAAATATATAATCAACAACATTATGTGTGCCAAAAAATACCAATCTTCATTTATTTCCCAACCATCATACACTCTATTACCATCCACATTTACATTATCAAAGTAGACCTATCATCCAATATTTATCCTTATTTACTATCCCTGGCCTCATTTTCCTTTATAGAGGTTACAAAGACACCTTGTCTTGACATTTGGAAGAAATAAAATCAATGACCAACGAAGATCACTACAACATTATTAGAGTCCAAATCTATAATAGGTTCTTGATAGAACATTTATTTAGAAGAGGTGTGGGATAATAATTTATAATATTTTATTATTCTTTTTGCATTATATTATGACCAAGACATGCATCTCTACACCATTAAGAACAATAGAAAAATTTACCTTTCCAAAAACCATACCTTTTGCTTTACATTTACTTTATCATTTCCATTTACCGTTCACCTTGTCATTGTTTCATACCCTACCATTTACCTTAAATTATCACTTGGGGGAAACTCTCTTAACATTATATCCAATTTCCCTCCTATCATCCTCTTTATATTTTGCCTTATGCCATTTCACCATACATTCATTATTGACCAAAGTTTATTTTTAGCCTCCTTACCTAAACCTTTTGACTTTCGATCTATTGTTTCTTTTAGCACCTTCCACGAGGGGATTCTGATCTAGTTTTGGCAATTTTAGAAGTATGTTTTTAAATGACAATATATGAAATTAGTATGACAATAAATTTGGAAATTACATATTTTATTTACACTTGATTGGTGTTACTAATTATAATCATCTCTAGTAAAATCAATATTCTACATCATGTTACTTATTATAGTCACCTACGGGTAAATTAGTATCACTAACATATGTTGTTATTTCCTAATTATAACCACCTATGGGAAAATTAGGAATACCTTTTACCATGCATTGACACATCACCTTGCCATTACTATTTTCATTTTCCTTTCCATTTGCCTACATTCACTAACTTGTTACTACCTAGTTTAATCTCACTACCTTTTGTGTATGTAGATCTACTATGACTTGAGATTCTAATGGGACTATGTAGGCAATGCTTGATTTATGTTGAGGTCATCTCAGTCCCCCTTTTTCTAAATTCTCTCATCATTTTATGATCAACCTAAGCTAATGATATCTATATTTTGTGAGTGGTATCTTTTCAATCTCTAACAAGTAAATTACCCCAAAAATTCTAAAAACTTTGGAAACAATTTCAAAATCCTAAAAAAAAGAAAATCAACTTATCATCTCCTAAAGAGATATATAGCCTCACAAATCCAAAACTATTATCCGATTTAAACCTAGTTATTCATCCTCGATCTACCATAATAGAAAAAATCTATTGTTATTTCTAATCCATTCCACTATCATGGGGGGTGTGACCTTCCCTTTGTATGTATCCTTGCTTGGAGACACCACCCGTTTATCATTTTGTTCAGCATTCACACATAGATATTGAATTGGTTGATGACATGATGATTTCAGTTGATTTTTAATTTCAAGTTTTGATGTGTTTTTTTTTTGCTTATTTGTTTGTTTTCATTGTTGTTACTTGACTCAGTGTATATGCATTCAATGGGTAACTCTTTGCACATTATTTTTAAATCTATATTCATATGTCAATATTATCATCATATTTTTTATCATTGGTGCATTATTTTCAAAATTTTATTAGATCATGAGTTATTATGTATACATGTTTAGGCTATGTTATCATGGTGTTTATATCATGATGCATATTGTCACATGCTACAACAAAAATTAACTCAAGAAATATTAAAAGTAATGGAGCTGTATAAACTTATCCTAGTTCACCTTGGCCAATCCTTCTACCTCCTTGATCAACTCAACCCATTCATCAATATAGTTTTATTAATGATAACAATGATGAGAATATCTACATTGGTGGGTATGACTAGATCATTCACACTGATCAATTATTATTATTCTAATAATCTCTTTCACCACTTTTTTCATCCTTATGTGCCTAGTTATTTGTGGATTCTTTAGTCATTAGACCATCTCATCTACATTTTAACCCACTCATATTTAATCTATATGATAGGTTATATCCTTGAGTTATGCTTGCCAATTTTCCCTATGAGTGCACAAAAAAAATCACTATTCAATCTAGGTCATCTTAATGATTATAACATCATGTGGGCAAATCATTATTTTGATTCATTCACCATACTGGGGCATATGCCTATGCTACTGATTATAACCTCCTTTGAGAAAATTAGTGTCTCAACCTTTATTACTAATAATAACCAACTTTAGAAATTTTTTTAATTTTTAAATCAATTCATGCAAGCATTATCTCGATTAGATTAATATCACCCATGGGTTAATTTCATTCTTCTTCTTGACTCTTTTCAAGGGACCATCCATCAATCATATGTGTTGGTCACTCCCTCAAGTGAGAATCATTATAGACTTCCAAACATTGTTTAAAGCTTCTTCTTCAATCATTATATTTTTTCCTTCTTAATGGATTTTTTTTAATTCTTTGAGAAGACTTTATTGTGCCTATATCTTGCAACACCTTCCCTAATAAGGGAAAACTATAGACACCTAAAAATATCCACAACTAACTTCTAACTAGACTTCAGACTTATTCCTACCAACCATTACAAATTAAGCCTAAGAATCAATAAACATTCCAAATTTTCTTGTGCATCATTAATCAAATCTCAAAATCATGTTAATTTATACCTAATTGGGGTATTATATCATATTCAACAATAACCTCTCATGGAATCATCCCTGATGACCTTGTGGCATCATAACTATAAATTTAGCCTATAGACCTATTAAGTGAGGTAATTGAACAAATATCAAATCTTGAAAGGGATAAAAGGATAATCAAAGTCAATTAACAAGATAAATAAGATTAAATTCTTAGTTAAACTATCTATTTTTAATTAATGTATATCTAAAAATAGAACTTTGAAAAATCAAAATATCAATCCTTACATCATTGCATTTATGAGTTTCAAGCTCTTTGAAAATATCCTAAAATATCTAATTTGAGAGCCATGCCTAGTAATTACAAATCATAATTACTTGAAAACTATTAACTCAATTAGAGTTAGTTTTAACTCACCTAGGTTTAGTTTGAACCCATTCCAAGACTAAACTCAACCTTGAGTCACCTTGAGTGAGAGTTAATTCTTAAGGCTATAAAAACAAGGCCATGCCTATTATTTTCAAATATATTTTGGTGAAAAGTTATTATGCACAAATATCTTCAACAAGCTCTTTTGATGTAGTTTTATAATGCTAAATGCCTTTAAAGTAGTGTTACCATGTCCAAATCTTAAGCTAAGAAATATCAAAACCAAGGTGCCAAGGAGAGAATGAGCCAAAAAAGCTCTGTTGTCAAATACTTCTTGATGCATAAAATGAGAAATCCATTAAACAAATATATTTGGAGCTCCCAAGCAAGGTAGAATACTTGTTTCTTTTATGTTTTTATTGGGCTTTCATTTAGTTTTCTTTACTTAAACTTTCTCTAGTGTCTAGTCTAGAGGTGTTAATAATTTATTGTGTTCATTTCATTGGTTTTATGAGACTTTCACAAGACTAACCTCCCCTCCATACTAAATCCTATTTCACAAGGTCTAGCATGTCCATCTTGGTCATGATGCCGAATGTCTAATATATCAATAATAAAAAATGTAAGTAGGATTTATCTTCTTTGAATTAGGATTGATTAATAGATAAGTTACATTTACTTTTCATACACTTCATATAATCATATGGATCAATCCCATAATTATTATTAGCCCAATCATCTAATGCTACATCTAGGACTTCCTCTAGAGGTGTGATGGTCTTATGTAGGATTGAAATATCTTAAACGTCATGAATATTATAGTTCATGTCAATGGGATTAGGTGAGTATGGATCTATATGATCTATGAAATATTCCCAACCTTAATAGTCACCTTGTTCCCATATCTAATCCTCAATAACATTTGTAACTAGTTAGATGACATACACCTACCCATTTTTATAGTGAAGCATCTTGAAAGACAAATGGAAAAACTAGGAGGTAGATCTATATTAGAGACGTCTTAGGTGAGAGGCAAGGGAATGCATGTAAGTTTAGGTTTAAGCCTTTAATAACCCTTATGGTTTTGAAAGTTGTTCCATCTAGATAAATAACTCTTTTAACAATTGGGTATACTCTATACCGAGAATATCACCTATCCTTTTAGGCATGACTAAGCCACTTTCACCTTAAATAATCAAATAAAATTATGGATTAGGTGCTTACCTATGATAAAGGAGATTGAAAATGATATTGGTTTGATAATTTTTCCAAGCTCTCCCTCCCTTGGTTTACACAAACCTATGTAAATGGATGGAAAGGCCTTTAGTAGCTCATGAGAATGAAGGATCTTCAATGCTTTTTACAAAAAATATTTTGGGAAGGGATGGATAGGGATTCCCACATAGTCACATTAAATTATTTTTCTTCATTTGTTCCACTATATTGAAGGGGATTTGATTCACTTTCATTTGAAACTTTGAGGTAGTGGCGTCCTCCTTAGTTTGTTGATTGGATTATGGTTGATTATCCTTTTGAATAGGCTAATTAATTAGATGGTAAGAGGAGTCACTCTCTATGGAAACCTCACATGGAAATTTTAAATAATAGGTTTGGCTTGTTGATGAATATTTCTCACCCTCCATTGTCCCTTATTTTTTAAACCTTGTGTTATAATTTATTGGATTGTTGTCTATATCTAGCACTTAGTTCTGATTTATGTTGATGAAGTCATTCTCCTACCAATTTACCAAAGTGGCTTCATCTACCTAATTTTGGACCTCTTCACACACGTTTTCTTCCTATGATATTGTTTTTTAGCTAATATTGAGGTTATGATATACTTTGCACCATCAAATATTGATTTATCACTCTATTTGCATAAGCAACCTCATTATTTGTCTAATTACAAGGAAATCACTACTCATAATCTTGTTTAATATTATTTCTAATTGGAGTAAATTTTCTATATGTGCTAGCAGTATTAGCATTTTTTTATTAGGTGGTTTAGAGTAAGTGAGCTAACATTGGGCTTGTGTATTACTTTGATAGGTTGGTCTAGCATATTGGTAAGACTAATTAAATGGCTCATAAGGTCTATAATATTGGACCTTATACCCTTTTAATGCTTATAGCTCATTATAAAAACTTTTTAGAATTGATTTAACTTCATGTAGTTTACTAGGAGTGGTAGATGTAACTAGTGGGATGTCTACGATATGGATATGTGCCAATAAGGGTTGAGTAGTAGGTTGACTGGGTGGTAGTTATAAAAAGAGAGGCATGGGAGGCCTAGGATAAATATTTCCATCTTGAATTAGATAATTTCATCCCTAAAAACAATGTCATCTATATCATGGAGTATTACTCTTCCCATAAATTAGACCATTAAAATTAATTACTATTTAGATCCCTTAGTTAATATAAAAATGTAGTATTTAGAGATGGTTTGAACAAGGTTAGTATTCTATCCTAGACTTTATAGAATCTAAAACTAAAATCAAACATCAACTCATATGGATCTCTCTTAATGGTGGTAAGTTGCTCCATCAAAGATAGGTGGTCACTCTTGCCTTCAAATTTATAGCATAATTTTTCTCGTATCTCATCCCAGTTGTGAATGGATTTAGGTGTCAAACACCTATACCATTGGAGGGATTTTAATTTTAATTAAGAGGTGAGTAGCCTAAATTCTACATTATCTGTAATGACATTATAGAATGATAAGATGCTAGTAGTATATTTTATGTGTTCTATGGGGGTGGTTGCATTCTCAAAAATAAAATATGACAATATTTTAAGCATTAAAATTGAAATGCCATCATATTGAGTTGGATATAAAGGACTACCTCTGTTAAAGGGAAAAAACAACTAATTTATTTGGGTAACCATGAAGGGAATAGGAAATAACCTTCCTCTAGGTAGGGGAAATATACAAAGGGAGGGGTGGATTGATCTCTTGGGAAATATTAAATTAAATTACTATCCCTCATAACACAAGACAATGATGTTATAACTCTTCTTATTGTAGAAGGTATAGGTAATTTAATAGAATGAAAAATAATACCTCTTAAAGATGATCTTATTGTCTTGAAATATAGATGAAGAATTGATCTTTACAAACCATAAATAATTAGATTCATTAAGTTATATGTAGAGTGTCTTCAACACTATTGACTAATAAAAACAACAATCTCTTAGCTAAATCTTTGTCCCAAAGGGTGTGCCCAAAATTTTTATCACTCAAACTATGCACTTGCTAAATTGGAATAATTGGTTCAATGAGACATTGGGATCATCCCTCAAGGTTTGGGATAGTTTTGATTCTTGGGACAAACCTCAAAATAAGGTTGAATTCATTCCAATATAAATTCATCTAATTTAGGATCAACATGCAAGACTAAAAGAGTTGAAAGGAAATCTATAGATTATCCTAAGTCTAAAATATATTATGGGGATAAGAGAGAAGGGGTTGATAAAAATAAAATAATGGTGATATACCAATACTAGATAGAGAACCTCTACAAACCTTGAAGAACACACTAAAAATCTTAGAGGATGATAAAATATCACATAGACTCCAAATGGACTCTCTAATTGCATGGTGTAGGAAAAAATGAAACACCAAGAGGGAGGACAAATGATCCATAGAAGGAATATATATAGACCTATAGGCACACTACATATAGCCCAAAATAGAAAGTCTAGTTATACATGGAGGTGCTAAGGAGTGAATGAAAATGACAGAGATGAAAATCATCCACAAGTAAAGATTAACAAATGATAAGACGAACCTATAATGCAAAAAAAATGGAAGTAGCCAAACTCAATTATCATTAAAATGCAAGGCTCAAGTGGTAAAGGGATCTTGGAGGGAAAATTTTGGCAACATTATAGTGTTAAAAAAAATGTCAAACATTTTACATTATAAGACATAGGATTTTATAGTCAATGGAATCCCGTGGGTCATTGATTAATCTTACCCACTATTGGGGTAGCTATAATGATTAAAGGTGATTGAAAGAGGGTGGTTTAGTAGGAGGCTTGAAATATCTAAAAAATTAAAGGTGATCCCACAATTCCTACAACTAGAACACATTTTAATTTAATTATGGTAGTAAAGGTAGTTAGTATTATGTTAGGATAACCAGGTACCCATGACAAGCATAGTTAGAGCCATACCTCTTTAAGGATTAATTGATCTTTTTATCTTGTCATTGATCCTAATGTGTGTGTCATGCTTTTTGGTGGGTGTTACTGCTTAGTTTTTAATCAAATTTTGCCTCTCAATTGATCATTTCTTGGTGAGGAATTAGTTTATAACTTGATTTTTGTAAATTAAATTGAGAATGCATTCAAATCATGGTTTTTAATAGTTTTGATAGCCAGATGAGCCATCAAAATTTCCATTTTTGCACTAATGATGTGGCACTATTTCATTCACCATATCCTTTATTATTTGGCCATGTCACCCCTTTAATTCATTGAGATATGGGTGTATTCCATGTCCCCCATGTGTAATCTCCCCAATTAATTTGGGATAATTTATATATCTATCATCTAGGCCACATTGCTACTTTTTATTTTCCTTCCCTTTTCCCAAGCTTTATCATCTAGTTTTATCAAGTGTCAGTTACTGTTATACTATTCATTGGGCACTCCTTCCACTATGTAATTGGGATATTATACCTACACATGGTTGTAGGACCTCAAGTCATTAGGATTATAACATGTGGAAGCATCCCACTTGACTACTTATCTGCTACTTTGCTAATATCATCACCTCACAAGGTAACTTCTTGATAATTAGATAAGTCTTAAAAAGTATTTTGAATAGGCCCAAGCATTATAGGAGAGTGATGCATGGAACTAGGTCACCTTTTAAAATAAATGGCCAATTAATTTACTAATTGACTCCAATGGACCCCAAGAAATTGTGTTCATTAGGAAGGCTAAAAGGGAGGCTAGGAAGACTATTACACACTCAATAACTTCCTCAAATGCCTAAGTGTTAAAATTCATCTGGGATTAACCTTATATTAATTTGATTTCCCACTAAATTTATATAACATTGAGAACCTATGGGTGATCTAAATCATTAAATGAAACTGAGATGTTGTTCTACCATGGTGACCAAAAATAGTCAACACTTCTCAAAACACTTTATAGGGTTAATTTCAGGTTTGTAGGGTAAAAGATGAGATAAGATGGGAATTTCAAGGCATGAAAATTCATGTTTTTAAACTTTTCCAAGATTTTTCATGAGAGAAGAGGATGATACATTAGCTTCTCAACCTCTTTAAGATACCTTCACCTAAATTTCAAATATGATTGTAGATAATTCATTCTCCTATAACCTACCTAACACTACTATGGGTGAAGTAAGTTGGAGCATGAGGAAGGTATGTAAGCATTGAAACTACCCATATAAATTTTTAATTACCTCCATGAATTCATAGTCATGGCATGTCAACCCAAGGCTTTATATGGGCATATGATGTCTAATTATAAGTGAAGCATTCTCCATGCATGATAATTAAGGAGATAAGTTAGCTTGGGTTAGATTCTCTCTAACATGTATGTATAAGGGGAGGATATATTCAAGATAATATTATTAAGGTAGGAGTTTCCTAAGAACTTAGTATCATTTAAGAGCATATCCACCATGCATAAGCCTTATAAATGCATAAAATATCAAAAATATAGTCTCCTCTTGTACCACTATGCCAACCTTCCTTGGAGATCTTCATAGAGTAGTCCTAATTCATTAGAAGGAGCTTAATGAATCCATTTTCATTGTCTTTTTTTGAATGGGTTTATTGATGGATTTGTGGTAGAATTCATTAGGTATCTTTATTTCTTTCCACTCATTTCTCATCTCATTTTATTATATATAGGGTTGAAAAGACTTTTTTCAAGATCCCTCCTTTTGGGTATGATAAAACTCTACACATTTTGATTCTTGTAATGTTAGATTTATGAATTGATATTAATAATATACTAAAATTATATTCTTCAAGTACTTGAATCTTATGTTTATCCCATGAATTATTGATAATTACATGTATAAAACTATTTTATCTTGAATTATTATCCAATTCCATTCACCTTTATGAAATAATAACATCTTTTACAGGTTATATACTATGTATTACTAGACTTATCTAGGAGTTAGTTGCATATAGTAATCACTCTAGCATTTTTCAAGGTGGATGATGACCCCTCATAGTTTTATTTTAAGTCTCATACCTCTATAAAAAATAATTATGCAAGAGAGGTTTGACTTGAATATTGTGCATGAAATTTATCAGGTCTTATAGGTTCTCTTATGTTTTTAGAATGAGTGGAGGATATCTCTAGACTTGGTGCATCCCATATTTTATGGTTTTAGTTCATACTCATCCCTTTTCCATGACCAAGAACCATAGTTGTAGTTACAGATATGTCTTATTTAGTGTTATTTTAGGCATGTATCTGATCTTAAATCAAATACATTTTGTTTAGGAAGGAAGATAACTTTATCTAGAGGTTCATCCCAAGGAGCCAAGGTCCCACACCTTTGGGATGATCCCATTGTTTCATTAGATCATTTGATTGATCAAATGGGTGTAAAATCTAAGTGTAAATAAAACCTACATAGTGCATGGGTTTATATAGGAGCACAATATAAGTTCCATGTTTAAGGACCAAGACACATACAATAATCAAACTTTGTCTATAGGCTCAAATCATAAATAAAATAAGTGTGATCATTCCTTATTCCTTATAATTTACATTAATTAAATTAGTTTCATTATGTAATTTGGATTTATTTCTCTTCATATTCTATTAAATAGATATAATTTTATTTCATGTATTCTAAGATTTATTTAATTGAAAATAGTTTATTACTTATTTTGTATAAAAACATAATTAGGTAGAAAAAATGGAGAACCTCAAATATTTCACACATTTATCCTAGGGATTAAAAAAACCCTCATCCTTTTAGGGTTTACTTTTTCTCTTAAAATATGATTTTAAAACTTTTACCTAGAACTTGCTTATCCATTAGCCATGGCTACACCTCATGATGATATTTTCATATAATATTGTTCATGGTGATAATGTAACCTATATGGACCCTAACCATGATGAATAAATTGATCCATATAGAAAATAAACCCTAGAAAGATTTAAATCTAAAAAATTAAAAAAATATATGTATAAAGTAATCATTACAAGACACACACACACATTATAAATAATAAACCTATAACTAGACATATTGAATGAAACTAACCCTTATACACTATGTGATAATGATAATAACCCACACACAAATCCTCCTCATTCTAAAAATCTAAGGAATTATATGCTTCTAATGAAATCATACATTCAATCTATTGTGTTAGGGAACACCAATGCTAACACTAACATAAACCCTACATCAAGTGGTGAATTTAGTGATCTAATACACAAATATCATAAACATATATTAAACGTAACCATGTACATACTTTTCACAATAATTTATATTTAGAGGTGCTTATCCATATTTTAACTCCTTATTTTCATATGACCATATTTAAAACATTAAATTTAAAATTAGATCCCTCTTTTCACATTAAATAATTATTTTCATAGTTTATAGGGTCTCACCATGATGAACTTCTCATGACCAAAATATTTCTTAAATGCCTCATGAATTATTATTTAAATTGGATATATTATTTTCTTAAAAAATCAGTGTATAACTTTTATGAATCACTTTACCTCTTATTATTTCAATTTTAGATAAGCATTAGTCAAAACACAAGCTTTTCATAAATTTATCAAATCAAACAAGGGTCTAGTGAACACATTCTAGACTATGTGCTTAAATTCAAGATTGTGCTTATTAATATGTCACATCCATTTATTTATAGTTATTTACAAAGATTATTTTCAAGTAGTTTTCTTAATCCTCTCAATGAAAAAGTGATTTTTACCAACTATGACTCATTCAATGAAATTTTTAATTCCTTGTGCAACACATTAAGATAAATCTTATGGATTAAAATATGTTAAATTATATACCAAATATTATAATGTATAATGATCTAAAATATCAAGGAAAATAGATATTTTAATAAAATGATAATGATGTAGCTAACTTTTAAACTAAGAATAGGACCAAAAATATCAATGCAGTTGTTATGCCCTAACACACACACCCCATTTTAAAATGTAAATAGGGACCCAATATTTATTGAATATCTTAATTTGAGGTCTTGTGGACAAGAAGTATATAATGTGGAATTTGAAATGTATAAAATTAATGTCATTTCAAATTTTTTGGTATGTTTCAAATTTATAAGAGAATCGAAGTTGAGCATAAACTATACTATATGATTCACTTTTCACCTTTGATATTACTTTAACTCATTACTTATGTATATGTTTAAATTATGATTGAATGGATAAGTAGGCTAATGTGTTATGATCTTAGTTGGTTATTTGCCTATATTCTATCTTAAATAGGTTATTTTGTGTTTAAGTGTTTCTTGAGACATCTTGGAGCTCATCTAAGTTTTACACATAGCATCATTTCACTAACACAGAGCCCAAGTGAAGAACATAAGTCACCTAAACAAGTAGATTATTAGAATATTTCTAGGTGTCACTATCTTACTCACCCAAAGGTGATGTTATTAGATTTACTCTTATAGATATCACAAGTGGAGTAGTGAAATCCATCCATGTGTTATCATCCCTCTCACTTGGAGGTGACACCAACAAAGTTCCTCATACAAATATCCTAGGTAAGTCAAGTAGTAATATCCATCCAAATATCATCATCCCACTCAACTAGAGGTGATGTAAGTAAATTTTCTCATATGAATATCCCATTAAAGTTGAGGAGTGAGAGACATGTTCATGTCATCATCCTACTTACCTATAGGTGATGTTTTAGATTAAGGTAAAAATAGGTTTTGAAGGGGCCCCGAAACCCTATTATAGAAACAAGAAAGATAAAGCATTAACAAGCACCAGGAAAAACATTCCTGAAACCTACTAAAAAGTAGCAACAGCCTAAGGTTATTTAGGGATAACCTCTATAAACAATGTACATTCAGCCCCCTAATTTCCAAATAATGATTTAATAACTATTTTTTAGGGGTAAAATCCAGAATTGTTGCCTACCTTCCATCAGCTATATTCTGCTTGCTTTCTAGCTCTCTAATTTTCCTTATGGGTCTTCTTCCAGGTTTATCCGAATAGCCAACATCCGGTTTCACTTTTGAATTCTACTCATCTCTTTTTCTAGGTTTATCCAGAAAAGAAACAAGGTGTTTTGCCTTCATTAGCTGATCTTTTTTGTTGCTTCTGGTTTCTATTCCCTTAGTATTAGTCTTCTTTTTAGTGCTTTTCCTTTGGTTTGGAAAATGTTTTAAATTTTCACCATTACCATTCATAGGGAGCTCTTCCAAAGGCGATTCATTATTAGCCTGAATCTCTGTTGGCTGAGAAAGAGGAGGATCTCTCACCTCTAATTTATTTCCAGTTTTAGCTGAGATTTCTCCATCCTCTAGCACTACTTTGCCTTCTACCTCTCTCCATCGATCCTCTACCCTTTGGTAAAGGACGATTTGCTTTGATCAAACTGTCAAATCTTCTTTGCTTTGTGTGGTTAATATGTTTTCTGATTGCCCTCCATTTCCTTCTATCTCAGAATTTTCTTTCTCAAGAGAGATCTCTATATCGACCTCAGCAAGTGGGCCTTTAGGATCTTCAAAAGACAACTCTTTACCCTCCTCAGCATTTAAATCTTTAGTTTCTTCATTATCCATTTGTTCTTGTCCCTGATCCTTTTTGGGTTTCCAAGCTTTCTTTAGCTGGACCGTGGACTTTTTCCCATCCAAAACACCATTAAGATGAGTTTTGCTTCTGGATGGACAATTTTTTACCCAATGCCCCTATTTCTTACAAGCATAGCAAGAGTTGCGTAGATCTTCAAAAAAAATTCCTTGAGACTTTTTACCAAACTTGGAGATAAGATCCACTTTTTCTGGGAGCTTATTTAAATTTGCCACTTTAACATACATCCTGGTAGTTTGGAGTTTAGTTCTGGTTATCATAGCCTTGTCCAAAGCCACAAGCTCCCCAAAAGAACTGACTATTCCTTTGAGAATGTCCTCATGCCAGAACTCTAAAGGGAGTCTAGGGAGTCTAACCCAAATGGGAGTTGTCAAGAAAAAAGAGTCAGAAAGATCCATATTCAACTCCCATTTTTTGATAGTAAGAGAGCATTTTCCAAACGTCCATGGTCCTCCAAATAGAACCATATTCATGTCTTCTTTACAGTTGAAGGTAAAAGAATAAAAGCCATTCAGCATAGGTGCAATAACTATCTCTCCTCAAATGACCCATTTCCTTTTAACCATTTTTGTAAGTGATTCAAGATCTGGTCTTGCTCCTAAAAATTTACCTACTAAGGTGAAATCCATGGAGGACACAGAAAAATCTATTAAAGGATCTGGAATAAAAACTTCATACTCACCTTTCTCCCAGCATGTTTTTGCAGTCACCAGTGGGAAAGGGGATTTTCTAGTGGGTTTCTTGCCAAACAGAGATGACCACATCCTTTGTTCAGAATACCCTGCCTTCAACCCTTCTGAGGATTTTTCCTTTTTAAAGACTCCTTTGTTTTTCTCTTTCTCAATTTCTTGCCTCAACTGGGAACCACGAAATCCATAAAAAGGGTCATTTCCACAAAAAGAATTACCATTTTTTACATCACTCACAAATTGTGATCCATTATTCTTCTCAACCCCTCCTCCATTCCTTCCAAGATCTGTCCCTCCTGTCTGCTTCTCCATCACCTGTCCAGCAATGTCCAAGTCTAGAAGAGCAGCATGCAGACTAGTAGAATCAAATTTTGGGGACGTGCCCCACGTGCCCACTAGGGACATGCCCAGTGCGCCCATAGGGGATGCGCCTAGTGTGCCCATTAACTTTCCTAGTGAGCGCAGTTAACATTCAAAATTCCCCCAAAATGGCTTCAAATGGCTTCAAACAAATGTGTCCTACCTAGAGGAGATGTTAGCAGAGTTCTTTGTATGGATATATTAGGTAAGAGGAGAAGTTAGATCCATCCACATGTCATAATTTATCTCATTTAGAGGTGATATCATTAGATTTACTTGTAAGTATTATCCTAAGAAAGTGTAATAATAATAAAAATCCATGTGTCATCATCCTACTAACATGTGGCCAAAATAATAAATTATTATAAACCATAACTTAGTTATAAGTATAATGGTGGTATGAAAACATATATCCCTCAACCACATAAGTAAATCAAAAAGACATGAATTCCAAGGCTGAAATCATGAAAAAGAGACATTTGTCAGATTATGTTGACTAGGCACTCAAGAGCAAGTAAAAGATTCCACATGGTAATAAAAACCATGGAAATTGGCATTATTAAATTAAAATAGAAAGAGTAGATAGTGAAAGGGGTGAAAGACATTTTTACCATTAATTTTTATGAATTAGTGAATTAATACACTCAATTGTCAAGGCCAACACATCCAAATCAATATAATTCAAGTTTTCATATCTAGATTAATCACATCTATTTATAGATATCAAATGTACATTGAAAATTTGGAGCTCTACTCCATCAAAGAGATTATAGACTCTTAATAGAATAAGAATTTTCCACCTAGAGTTTCAATGGCCTCCTCATCTTACACTCCACCTCCTTATGCATATTTAATTTTAGGACTAACTAAGGACACTAATTTTTTTTTTGATTTAACAGATCCCAAACATGATTTAAAACATTAATCTTCTATTTGGGATGATATCAATGTAACTGAGCTATATAAGGCTAAGGACCAACTTTTAATTTTCACATAGAGGCATAAGGATGACTTGTTGATAATAAAAATGGTCAGTATACATAAGGTTTTATCCAAACTAAAGGTAATGCCCTATATTTAACTATTATTTTATTTATTTTTGAATGGGAAAAATCTCTTAAAAAATATTACATTTGAGACTTATCAAGACTTTAGTAACATACATAAGTGGAAATGATCTAGAAAGATACTACATGTTTTCTTTACTAGAAATGTCCTGTAAGAAAGATATGTTGAATTCATGTCTCATTTAAAATAAAATCCATAATAATTTCCAAGAATGGGTTGGAAACCTAAGTAACTTTATAAATCAGGGCCCTACTTCTACTATCCCCATTGTTGTCATTAGACTAGGGGTGAGAATTTTCATGACCTTAATTAACATAATATATGGCTTCTCAACCAATTTATATGTCAATGAATATGGGTCCCATTATTGGTTATTATCCTAAACTCTATAAAAATCATATCCTTGGGAGAGATAATTGGCTCTAATTTGATTTTATAAATAAAAAATCTAGGAAGCTTACTAGATATTAAGTTACATATGATGTCCTATTTGGTAAATTTAATGACTACAAAAGTGCATCCAACCTATGAAAAAAACTAGAAACCATATATAATACCCAAATAAATGGATTTGTGATGAATTCAAGTTCCTCTATGTGCATAGGTTTAAAAATCAAATGAAAGGTTGACATAAACCTTTTATCAAATGGTGTACAAGGCCATATATGAGAATAACATGCCTAGGCTATCAAACCTCATAAATAAGACTATTCAAAAAATGGGTGACTATCGGTTTTATCCCGAGTGCACTATAATCTAAGTAGAAGGTACCAAAACACACCCTTTGTACTTACCCTGAGTTATGCCTAGTAAATTGTTTTAGCAAGAAATTACTGATCAATTAATTGGTAGTGTTGATGTTGAGCTATGAAGGGTTAAGAAAGTATCAATCCACTTGACCCCTCTCAGCATTGGTCTAATTTAATATACAGGGTGGGATCACTTCCAATTTATTATAATAATAAAGATGCATTATAGATTGAAATGGTAACCATTCAGGTATTAGGACCCTATGAAAAATGTTGAGGAGCATATTAATAGATATGAGAGGAAAGTGAGAATAAAATATGGTCACTAATACTATAGTCATAACAATGTGTTTATGAATGTAGAGGATAACCCTGATGTTGCTATCTATATGTGTAGGGTAAACATGTTAATGATTTTAGCATATAGGATCCAATATGATTACATAATTACTAAGGAAGATGACAAGTAGATTGTAAAAATAGCAATGGGTTTTTAAACCTATTCATGGACCTCCTCCTCACATACAAGTAAACATTAAAGAAAAATCTAGCCCATCTGAGAAGGTGAATGTTTAAGGAAGAGTTGATAATACTCCAAGATGCCCCACATATTCAGTTGTTGTTTCTTAGCCTTAACACATAACTAATGTGGAAAAACATATAGGTTCATGTGGAGAAGCTAGGATATTATCTATGTTAACAATACCTCCATTAATTATAGCACAAGTATTCCTTATTTCTTATCACATGTTTCCCCTTTTCCTCCTAGGTCCCCCATATTATGAGAACACCATTAATAGTAATGCCTCAATCTGCTAGACAACCATCTTCACCACCCATGATTCCTCTAATGGTCACTACTCTCCCTATTTCTCTACTATTTTCCACCACTAGAGTCCATTCATTTCCCATTATTCCTTCTATAGGGCTAAACCTTATTGTTTCAAAATTTCCAATTACTTATAAAAGTAAGTTAAAGACTCCTCCTATCTCATCCCAAAAGGTGGAAGTATAGGTAAATATGCATAAGTTATTAAGGAAAGGGATGGTAGAAAAAAGGTTAGAAAAATATCAAACCCTATTGAAAATGACGATAGTGAAGAAAAAGACAAAAGATAGGTAAACTAAGAAGAATGGGTGTCAAAGATAGACACTAAGGAAATAGAGTCATTTGATAAAACCACTAAAATAAATGAAGAATATGAATATATTAATA
>JARHVA010000327.1:4602500-4637500 GCA_037957365.1 Torreya grandis
TGAAGTTGACTTGATGCTTTGGTCAAGTATAAAACATGGTTAATGGTATATTCTAGCTAAGCACCCAACACCCTTATTGTTGTAGTGTGTAAAATGAGGGAGTAGGCCCCAATACCAAGATTGGATCATTACTACTACATTCCATTTCATCCTAAACTACCTCAAACCATCCTTAGATTGATATCTATTACCTTATTTTACAACCAATTTCCAATCACATTTAAAATCATATCTTAATAATTTAATAAACATATTAGGTTGACCAATTATTTAGCTATTTACTTTTTGATTTCTTTCTCTTGTCTCAATTATATGTGTAAAAACTTGCATTAGCCAATATTAGTTTAAGATTTTATTTTGTGTATCTTAATTGGATTGACCAATGTTGATCTAATTAACTATTTATTTCCTTTTAGCTCTTACTTTCTTAGATTATCTACAAAAATGATCTTGTATCAATTCATAACTTGTCATCAACTTTCTATTTTTCCCTATCTATTATACTAGGTTGACCCAATCAACCTTGTACATTTTTCATCCCTTTTTTATTATATTGGATCAACCCAGTTGACCCTATATAGTCTAGATCTCCTTTTTCCTCTTTTTCTTACCTCTATTTACTATACTATATTGACCCAATTGACCCTGCATAGTTTGTAGGTCTTATTTTCTATGCTTGGTCGACCCAACCAAGCTTCTAGTATCTTTTTCTTTTCTTATTCATCAATTTAATTGCCTATCTTTCCTTCTTTGCATTCTACTCATCTATCTTTAGTTAGAATGAAGTCTCCTATCATAATCTTCTTGGATAGCATATATCCATTTAGATACTATAGGGATGTTCATTTCCCCTCTCTTTTCCTCACAATATCACCATCAATCTTGTGGAACATCTTCTCCTCCTTGATCTATGAACTATAATATGGTGCAAATAACACCTCAAGATGAAGTTTATGGATTTAATCCTTTTCTTACTTACCAAGAAACTTCTCAAAATAACTTGGACTTCATCACCAAGGGTGAAGTCAACTTGATGCTTTGGTCAAGTATAAAGCATGGTTAATGGTATATTCTAGCTAATCACCCAAAACCCTTATCATTGTAGTGTGTCAAATGAGGGAGTATGCCCCAATACCAAGATTGTATCATTACCACTACATTCCATTTCATCCTAAACTACCTCAAACCATCCTTAGATTCATATCTATTACCTTATTTTACAACCAATTTACAATCATATCTTAACAATTTAATAAACATATTAGGTTGACCAATTAGTTAGCTATTTACTTTTTGATTGCTTTCTCTTTTCTCAATAATATGTGCAAAAACTTGCATTAGCCAATATTAGTGCAAGGTTTTATTTTCTGTATCTTAATTAGATTGACCAATGTTGATCTAATTAACTATTTGTTTCCTTTTGGCACTTACTTTCTTAGACTAGCTACAAAAATTATCTTGTATCAATTCATAACTTGTCATCAAATTTCTATTTTTCCCTATCTACTATACTAGGTTGACCCAATCAACCTTGTACCTTTTTCATTCCCTATTCATTGTACTGGATCAACCTAGTTGACCCTATATAGTCTGGATCTCCTTTCTCCTCTTTTTCTTACCTCTATTTACTATACTAGATTGACCCAATTGACCCTATATAGTTTGTAGGTCCTATTTTCTATGCTTGGTCGACCCAACCAACCTTGTACTATCTTTTTCTTTCCTTATTCATCAATTTAATTGCCTATCTTTCCTTCTTTGCATTTTACTCATCTATCTTTAGTTAGAATCAAGTCTCCTATCATAATCTTATTGGATAGCATAAATACATTTATATACTATAGGGATTTTCATTTCCCCTCTCTTTTCCTCCCAATATAACCATCAATCTTGTGGAACCTCTTCTCCTCCTTCATCTATGAACTATAATATGGTGCAAATAACACCTCAAGATGAAGTTGATGGATCTAATCCTTTCCTTACTTACCAAGAAACTTCTCAAAATATTAAAACTAATGGGGGAGTGATTGATAAAAATTTATTTAATAATCCCACTAATAATCCCTCTTCTTCCAATTATCTCCTTAATACCAATTTGTGGAGTGTTCCTACAATCACCAACCCACCTCTTAATATAACTCAACTTTTAGCCCAAGTCATTTAACAAATGAAAATTATTAAAAATTATAATACCAACCAAATGATGCAACTTCAACAACACTTAATTAATGTGGCTAATCAACCTATAACTATTCATCCTCAAGCTAATCCTAATTATATTCCTCCACCTCTTAGGGATGCCTCAGGTAATTTTATTTCTCAACTCATAATGAATAACAAGATGCTTCAAACCATTAAAAATTAGCATTTATCTCCCTTCATTATTTCCATTGATAGTGGTAACATATCTCCAACTATCAAATATGATGGAACTAAAAACCCTGACTCATTTCTTAAAGCCTTTAACAACCTTTACAAAGAATTGATCCAAACTAGTACCTTCACCACTACTAAACTCTTAGTCAAAAATTCCACTGGTGATGTATTATAGTGGTATAATCAACTTCCCCAACATTATATTTGGTAAATTGAATATTTGGTTAATCCTTTCATTAAAGAGTTTCAACATAATGATCATCCTAAAAAATGTCTTAGCCACTTCATCAATGTTAAGCAATCTCCCACTGAATCAACTCATGACTTTATCAAAATATGGAAATATTTAGCTCATAAATCTTACCATAACATGACTAATGATAACTTATTCAAACTCTTTATCACCACTTTAACTCCTACTCTTCAATATAAGGTTCGAACCTTTGTTCCTCAAACATGTAATGAAGATCTTGACCAAGATAAGCATTAAGAATTTATCATGAAACAATTTAAACCTAATCCTAAACTCCTTAAAGGATATTTCCAAAAATATAATGCGATTGCTAGTAATTCTCCTTAACCCAAACAAAGAGTTACCAAAACTGATCTTCCTTCACATTCTCATACACCTCTTTTGGTTCAATAGATGAAACAACTTTTACTATCCTCAAAACCTTTCATCTATCCCAATGCTCCCCCTATGTGGTATGATCCCAATCTCTTTTGTTGGTTCCATGCTGACATTGGGAATTTCTATGAATCTTGTAGAGGGATCAATAATTTATTTGTCTCTTATATGTTTAGTGATTCATTTAATCATAAAGCTATGATTAATCTTTGTCATCAAGAATACACTATTGCCTCCCAAAAATGGAGAACTTTTAAAGCTTCTACTTTTAATAACCAAAAATATTCTTCAAATAATCAAGTAAATATCAAGGATGTTTGTGTCATTAACTTTGATTATGACCAATATTATAACAATTCTCAATATGTCAACACTGCTAAGGTCAATTATCATTGTAAGCTATCTCACAAAGATGTTGTTACCAAGCCTAAAAATCCATATTTAGAAGAAAAAAATTTTAAAGATACTACCACTAATAATGTTGATTCAGAAGCACCTAAAGAACAACTCCCTTCTTCTGATCCTCTAACCACATATATTCCTTTCAAACCTAATTTACCTTCTAAACCTCTTACTGGCTCTTATAAATCTCAGTAGAATTTTCTTGAATAACTCAACTCTATGCCTTGTAAGATTCCTCTTATGGAGTTGGTTCTAACTTCACCCTATCATCATAAATTACTTATGCAACAACTTCAAGAGATTTAATATCCATCTTCCTTAGATGAAGAGCCACCTTCTATTGATTCTCAACCTACCAATATTAACACCATTGAAACCTTGTCTCCCTCTTCTAATCCTTCCAATTAAATTATTAAAGAGGAAATGATTAATGATGAAATTATTTTTTGTGTTGATGATCCACCACTCTTTATTAAAATATACATTAATACCACTCTTATCACAAAAAAAATTAGTTGATGAAGGTTTTGGTATTAATGTCACATCTTTATGGCTTATACAACAACTTGTTTATAACAAGGATCATCATAAACAAACTCATCTTACTTTTCATTGTTTTTATAAGACTAATCAAAAGCCACTTGGTTGTATTTGGCTTCCATTAACCATTGGACCTAAGATTGTTTGAACTAAGCTTACGGTCTTTAATCTTCCTTTATCTTACATATCCTCCTTGGTTGTCCATGGACTCATCGAATGAGAGCCATTACTTCTTATGGTAGTCAATGTATTAAATTATTACATAATGGGAAATGGTACAAGCATGAAGTTGAACCCAATCCATGGAGTATCCAATTACCTAATCCTAAACCTTAATATCATATTCCTATAAATATTAACATTAATAGTGTTCCTTTCCCAAGTTCATCAACATGAATCCTGATTTACAAGTTATCTTATGGATCTTGATGATGATGAGCCCAATGGATTGAAACATACTTGAAATACCACCAAGTTGCCTCCATATATTTTTCAATGTCTTCCTCATTCTCTCTTACCAAGAGATATTACTATTCTTCTTATTTATGAGATTACCAACTTTCCCCCTCTATGAAATACTCAAGAGACTTATTTACTAGAAGATGCCTTCAATTGCAATGATTTTGGAGTGGATAAATTATTTTAAGATCCTCTCATCATGTCTTCTCATAAATTCAACAATATTTGGATTTCATCCTCTAAAACTTTCCCTGATTCTCAAGCTTGTTATATTTCTCCAACATACGATGATAACTATAGCATGGCCCAAGCTCAATCTAGAGACTTGGATTTCCAACATTACCAAAAAACATTATCCCAAATTCATGATTTTAATAAATATGTGCATAATATTTATATGGATCATAGCTTAGATCTTGAGGTTCATGTGTCTCCTACCAATCCTCCTCTTATCGATACTCCTTAGGTGATAGACCAAATTATTCCTTTTGAATCCCTAGAAGTTCTTACACCTTTGGGTCCAATCACTACATCTGATCCTTCTCCCATCACTGAGTCAACTAACACATGAATCTCTTCTACTCCATCTACTTCTTATACTCCCAAAATTACATTAGATTCCAAGGTAACTTATGTTCATCAGATACATTCTGAGTCTAATCACCATGACAATCAAATTCTAGATTTTGAAGTAAATGTTGAGTATTATGGTGCTCTTCCTAACTTGCCTAGTGATGAATTTATCCTTGAGTTAATTTATGCCAAAGAACCTAAACTTCATTGGAAACATCATAAACTTAGAAATTTTAAGGCTAAAACTCCTTTCTTCAATAACTTTATTACTAGCATTGATCCCAAAACAAATCCAATTTATGCCTTACCCAATACACTATATAAATTTTAAGATGACAATGTCATGCTTATTTAAGAAACCACTCACATAAAATATGGTACACCATCTTTTCCTCGACTGATTATAGTTTCTCAATAGCTTTCACCTATTGATCATGATAATTTTAGCTTATTCTTTGACAAATAACATGAGGCTTTCACTTGGTCCTATGAGGGCATGCTTGGAATTGACCCTCACATTGTGGTGCACAATATCATTACTTATCCTAATTCCAAGCCTGTGCATCAAAATCAAAGAAAATTTCCACCTAAATTTTCAAATTTATGTCATAAGGAAATCATCAAATTACTCAATGCTAAATTTATTAAACTAGTGGATTATTCTGAATGGGTTTCTAACATTGTCCCTATTTGGAACAAAGTCACTATGGTCATTAACATATGTATTGATCTATGCAATCTTAATATTTCTTATCCCAAGGATAAATTCCCATTAAATTCAATAAATTCCATCATTTATTCCACAACTAGTTATGACATGTTATCTCTTATGGATGGTTTCTCAAGTTATAATCAAATTCATATTGCTCCCAAAAACCAACATAAGACTACTCTCACCATGAAATGGGGCACTTATTGCTATGTCAAAATGCCCTTCCACCTCAAATTTTTTTGAGCCACTTATCAACAAGTGATGGCTCACATATTTCATGATCTAATTCATAAAATTGTTGAAACATATGTGGATGATCTCATTGCTAAATCCAAATATCATAAGAATCATCTTTCCAATATTGTTATCATCTTTGACCATCTCCTTAAATATAAAGTTAGACTTAATCCTTACAAATGTGTCTTTGGAGTCACATCTAGAAAAAAATTAGGATTATTAGTCTCTTTCTATGGCATTGATGTTGATCCTTCCAAAATTAGTGTTATCATCAACATGCTCATTCCTCATTTTATTCATGAAATTCATACTTATTTAGGCAAGCTTGGGGTAATTAGATGATTCATCCCTAAAATGGAATATTGAATTCACACTTTCAACTCCCTTCTTAAGAAAGGTAATACTTTAGAATGGATGGATCCATATCAAAAAGAGTTTGATAGCATGAAAGAATCTTTGCTTTACCCATTTACACTTTGTCCTCCTTCCAATGATAAACCTTTGATTCTATATACTTCTTCCACACCTATTTCATTTGGGGCAATGCTTTCCCAACAACATGATATAATAGAGAGTATGTTATCTACTACATTAACCAAGGCCTCATCAATTAGGAAATATGTTATACTAAAGTTGAGTTTGATTTCTTATCTATCTATTTTTCATCTAAAAAGCTTCATCACTATATGCTTTACCAAACTAATTATGTCATCGTTCATTCTGACCCAATTTGTCATTTCTTCTCTAAATCCTTTCTTCCTAGAGATCAAATTGGTAAATGGATGGTCTTACTTGTGGAATTTCACCTCTGCATCTTCACTCAAAAATCTATTAAAGGGCATGCCATAGCTAACCAACTTGTTTTAGCTCCCATTTCAACCACTTCTTCTCTTAAAGATGATCTTCCTGATGATAATATCCTTTACATTTAAGGTCTTAGTCAAGATATCTCTCTTAAAGATTATTTTCATTACTTTTCTACTGATCTTAAATCCAATCAACTTGAAGAATTTTCCACTCCCTCTGGTGCTACTAAACTAAAGGTAGTTATTGAGGAACTTCTTGAGATTAATGTTGACTTGCACAAGGATACTTGCACCCTTCATGTTGATGGTGCTAAATGCCTTCAAGGAGATAGGGTAGGTTACATTCTCACAAGTCCTCTTAGTAAAATCATTCCTTTATATTTCCATTTCACCTTTGATGTCACCAATAGTATCTTTGAGTATGAATCTCTTATCTTAGGCATGAGAGTTGATCTTGATTTAGACATTTAATACCTTCATGCTTTAAGTGATTTTCAACTTATTTGCCATCAAGTTAGTGGTTATTATCAATGTAAAAGTGAGAAACTTATCACCTATCATAAAATTTAAACTTCTCTTGCTAAATATTTTATCTCTTTTACTATTGAGCCTATTCCTAGAGATCAAATTTCCATTACCAATTCTCTTGCCTCTTCAACCTCTCTCTCTAATACACATCAATTTATTTTTTATCCTTTTTTATTATAAAAATAAGAAAATCCCCATCTTATACTCAACCAAAAGATTCACTTATATATCATATTGAGGCTATTAACATTAGACAAAGCCCTTGGTATAAAGATATAATTCAATTCTTAGAACATCAAAGTTATCCTCCTAATTTAGATTCTCATAAAAAGACACATATTCACAAACAAGCTTTCAAGTATGTATTTTGACACAACATACTTTACTATCACAATTCCAAAGGTACTTTTCTATATTGTGTTATGCAAGATGAGGTCCCTCCTCTTCTTAAGCCTACACATGGGGGCATTTGTTGTGGTCATTGTAGCAGACATGCTACACTATGCAAATGCCTATGTATGGGTTACTTTTATCCTACTCTCAAAAAGGATGCAATCAAATATGCTAAAAAGTGTGCTCCTTGTTAGCTTAATGATGATATTATCCATTCACATCCTACAAAAATTCAAACTATAAAATCTCCTTGGCCATTTTCCACATGGAGATTCGATCTCATTGGTAAACTTCCTCACTCCCAAGATGGGTATGTCTTTATCATCATTGATACCAAATATTTTACCAAGTGGGTAGAAGTCATTCCCCTCATTAATGTCATTATTCCTACCATTTCCAAATTTATTCTTAACCAAAATATTTTCCACTTTGGCATTCCCCACAACATCATTTTTGACAATGGTGGTAATTTAAAACATAAACATGTTAAATAACTTTAAAACAAATTCAAGATAAATCACAAATTTTCCATGTCTTATCATCCAAATTGTAATGGTCAAGCTGAGCTCACTAATAAAATTATCAATAAAATTATCCAAAATACAATTCATGAAACTTTCATGGATTGGCATATTCATCTTTACCCTACACTTTAGGTGTATCAGACTAACATATGCATTGCCACTAGGGCAACTCCATTTTATCTAGTATATGGTTATGAGTTATTCTTTCCTTTAGAAGTTGAGATCTCTCTCTCTCTCTCTCTCTCTCTCTCTCTCTCTCTCTCTCTCTCTCTCTCTCTCTCTCTCTTTATGGTATTATTCCTAATGAATAATTACTTTAAATCTCACCTTTTTGCCCTTAATCTTCTTGATGAACATCATATTTTTGCCTTGCAACATAACTAATTATCATTTCCTTCTTTCTCATGATAAAGAATCACACTTTATTATCATTGTATCCATTTTTTCCCTTTGTCACATTTTTGTAATTTGAAGTAATTGAAACTATTCCATGTGTCACTCCTCTTGATTTCCCCTTCCTATCACCCCTCATTGGATAAAATAAGGTAAAAGTCAAGATAACACTTCTATTTCACCTATATATATGAGACTCTTAGACCCCATGCTCTTTGAAGTTTCTCTCTCTTAGAAACCTTAAGTATTCAAATGAAATTCATCTTTAGCACTCATGTTTGGTCTTCCAAATTTGTATGGAGGAGGAATAGAAAAATCCATCAAAAAAGGTTAAAATCCAAATAACTTGAAATAAAATACAATGATATATAAAAGGCAAAATAAAAAATCTCAAAAGTCAAATTCACACCAAAATATTTGATTTCAATAACATCTCCTATCTCTAATTAAATCTCAATCTCCACAATTAACCTCACATAGATATGAGGTCCTTTGGAGTGTGGTAGGCCAGTAGATTGGAATAAGGGAATTAAAAAAAATTCTCTCGTGCTACCTACTTTCTCATGTAATTACCTAATCTTTGTAATAGATTGATGGATCTATAAGGGGTCTTGAAGAATGAGGAACATGTTATGGGAAGGCAGGTCTATTTTAGTTTTCATGCATATATCCTTCATGGGATGATATTAATACTTAATTTTTTGACCTAAGACTTGTGTGGCTAATAAAAGTTCTTTAGATTCCCTAAGGTCAAAACTCCTCTTGTTTTGACAAACCTAATTTGAGTGTCTTGACTTCGATAAACCCTCTACCTTGGTTTTTCCTTCATTCTCCCCTCCATATATTTCATTTCCTCCCTTGATAGACAAATTATTATTCCAAATCTATTTTCCCTTCTTCATGTACTTCATTCTTCTTCATCTCTTAAAAATATGATAGCACTACGTTGTTTAAATTTTATCTATCCTTAGAAAGAACATAACATATTTGAGCAACTATGGATTTCTTATTTCTTTACACCATGAATTACATTTCTAGACTTATTTTACTTTCCTTTTATCATTTGTCATTATTTTTTTGGCCTAATATTATAGACACCTGAGATCATACCCTTTTTCCATTTTTGAGTGAGGTTGTCTTGTTACTTATCACTCATCAATGTTGTTTTCCCTTTTATGCACCTTTTTCCATTGTTGAGTGAGATGTGGATAGTTATTGCTCACTCATCAATGTTTTTTTACCATTTTATTTGTTTATTACCATCTTTCTTGACATGTATCCTTGGTTTGATTTGGTGATTTTGCCTTTCTTACTTAAGGCTAGCTTGTTTGAGTTTTTTGGTCTTTAAAAGCCTTGGTTTTTTGGTTACCTGATTTACTCTTATTTTTTACTTGGTCATTTCATCTAACATAGAACCTAACATAACTTTATAAGTTTCCTAAGTACATCCCATCCTCATAACACCAACTATCTTAGCTTTTCTTGCATTTGCTTATTTTTTCTATTTAGTTTTGTATTATTGGGTATTTTGAAAGCAGTCTCTACACCCTACATAATCAAAACTAAAAACATGGTAGATAACCATACCATGATAAAGGTAAGTCAAGGCATGCATTATATTTACTTTTAAGTTATTTACTTTCTATATTAGTTTCCCTTTTTAGTTGTTTACTTTTGGTTATTTTTTATTTAAAATACTATAACTTTGTTTTAGCATTAGCATTATGTGTTACTATGTTCTTTCTTGAAGTACCATCCCCTGTTACACCTTAGTGACATGTGATGAGATTTGAGTGGGGCATATTTATACACATAATATTTTCAACTTTTATCAAATATTGATGCTTTACATCTTGCAAGAACCCATCAAGACTCAATCTCTCTAAGTGCATACCCTAAGGGGTGCATCGAGAAAGGGGTGGGTAGACCTTTGGTGCTTCATAGGATTGTTGTCCCTTTTTTCCACATTATTACTAATCCAGCTAGATCTTAAAACCATTCCTTAATCTATTTATCCTCTTGTGAATACTCCTCTAGTATTTTCCTCTTTCCATCCCTCCTTTTCTTGTTGTAAACCCCTTTTGGTCAGTCAAATGTACTAGGTTGACCCAGTACAGTTTATGGGTACTTTTCACTTTCTTATCTTGTTATCCCTTCATTTGACTTAACTTAGACCTAGTGAATTATCCTATTATGAACCCATGATATCTCTTCTTTTTAATTTGTTAGTTTATTAGTTGTTATGGATGCATATGCTTTGTAAGTCATCCTATGAGCATTTTGTTTTATCCCACATTCATGGGAAGTAGTGGTTGTTTAGATTATAATTAATATATAAGTAAGTGTTGAGGCCAATGAAGGTATCCATGAATTATTTATATTCAGCTTGCTCAAAGGAGGTTACCCCCCCAAAGTGGTCTATAATCAATATAATCCATTCAGTGTTTTCATTAATTTTGTAATTTTATTATTTCATGCATTTTTATTGAATTATTGTAGGAGGATCCTCTCATATGGTATTAGATCACTTTCTAAGGCCAATTTTTTTCAAAAAGTCTTCACTCTATTTTTTTGCATAATACTTTTTTAGAAATAACTCTATTCTACTACATAATTTATTTTAGTATTTTCCTATAACATAATAATCTATTTAGGATTAAGGTAAAAACTTGACCACATAAATGTGGGAATTTATTGGTTGAAAGCCCTAAAAATCATTATGAGGAGTACCACAGTAACCCCAAAGTAGCTGGCCCATTAAAAAGACCTAATAGTGAAATGGGTGATGGACCTTTCCTAATTGAGTAGTTCCCATTTGTGAGGAAAACCAAGAGATGTTGTAAATAGATAAATACATGGCCAAAAAAATCTTGGAAAGTGGTACTCACTTAGATGACATTGGTGGCTAGAGTGAAATTTTTAAAACCCTTAGGTAGCCATTGAAACTTGGGGCCTATTTCTATTAGTTTTCAAATATTTCCAATAGACTCAAAATAATTAATTAGTAGAGTATCCACAAACTATCAAAGGACTTATAGGTAGATATTTGATATAACTTATAATCTATAAACTATTCATAGAGTCTTAGTAGACTCTCAGAAAACTTCTTGCTAGACCAAAAACTAGAAAATAAAATAAAATATTTTTTTCATTTTTTTTCAATATCTCTCCATATGTAGTTTTGTTTATGCTCAAAATTTATTTGGACACCTAAAATTATATTCCCTACATGTTTTTCCTTGAGGTCCCATATCCCAATTCCACTCCTAATTCTTGTAAATCATAAATTTCCTTTTTTTTGGGTTTTACCATAACTTCTATTTTTGTCCATTTACCTTGAAATTTTTTCACTGTGTTCATCATATTGTTCTACTCCTTTGTCTCTCTTTGACCAATTTTTTAATTTTTCCATTTTCACTCCTAAACTTTCCTTCACCTTCATCAATCATACTCCCACTATGTAAAAAAATTATTAAATTCCCCTTTACCCTTTCTATTTTTTCCCAAATTGAAAACTTTACTAAATCTGTCTTAACTCTAGTTTTATCATCCATTAAAAAAAATCTATTATTTAGGTCATGTTAGTAACCTGAACAAGAGAAAAAAATATGGAGTATGAAATTGTAGCCCTCAAGACCCACATCAAAGATCTTGTTGAAAAAATTCTTGGCCTCAGTCTCCAATATACCACCTTGAATAATAGATGACATCTAGTGTCTTCTTCAAACAATGTGTTTTCTTCTTCCAAAAATTATCATGGGATAAAGCTTAATTTTCCATGATTCAATGGTGTAGATCCAACTAGATGGATCTATCAAGAAGAATAATATTTTAGTCTGCATAATACTTTTGATGCCAACAAGGTTTTTCTTGCATCCTTTCACTAGGAACTTAAAGCCCTTTAATGGTATTGTTAATATACCAAGGCTCATGATGAACCCCTATGGACTATTTTTTGCACCTTTATTTTTCAATGGTTTGGCCCTACTACTTTTGATGGCCTCATTGGAGCACTCACTAAACTTTGATAAATAGGAACCATGTGATAATATCAAACAAAATTTTAAAAAATGGCCAATCATATAGAGGGATTATCTAATGAATTCTTTAGGAGTTACTTTATTAATGGACTGAAGGATACAATTCTATCTGACATCAAAATATTTTAGACCAAGATAATGATGGAAGCCATATTATTGGCTAAGTTGGTAGAGGACATAATCAAAACTCAATAGTAATTCAAATCTAATTTTTATCCCTTCAAAAATATAGCTCCATAATGATCTCAAACAATGTCAACTCCTAGAACCACTACTATCAAGTGTTTGACTGAAGCAAAGATACAAGTTCATAGAGAAAAAGGACTATGTTATAACTATGACAATAAATTCACTCAAGGGTATTGATGTGTCAAGAAAAATATTTACCTATTGGATGTGGACTCTCTACCCACAACTAAAGATTGGGAAAATGTTCAAGATATAGTAAATGATCTAGAAGAAGCTTAGTCAATTGTGGAATATGCTTATTAAGAAGACCAACTAGAGATATCTCTCCATGCCTTAGTAGGAGTCACTACCCCACAAACCATGTGGGTCAGGGGTTAATTCAAGAATCTCCCTCTCAAAATAATCATTGAAATAGGTATCACTCATAACTTCATTGACCCTTGGATCACCAAATAGGTTGATTATTTTATCCATCTTTACTCCAACTTTGAAGTCATGATTGTCAATGGGGGTACATTACCTTACAAAGGAAAGTGTCATAATGTGTGTATCTCTATTGGAGATTTTAACTTGTGATCCACCATTTTTTCCTTTCCCTTAGGTGGATGTGATTTTGTTTTAGGAGCCTAGTGGTTACTTACATTTGGACTTATCTTACGGGATTTTGCTAAACTTTGGATGTAGTTTTCAGCCAATGGGCAAAAACACATGTTGAAAGCCTTACAACCAGGATCTCTCAACATTATCAGTTCACATCACATGGAAAATATTCGTAAGAATAATTCGCATGGCATCATTTCCCAACTCCATTTCATTAAAATGTAACCATCAATAGTCTACACTACTGCTGATCTACAAACCATTCTACATACGTATGCATGTGTTTTTATTGAACCAGTGAGATTACCACCCTCATGGCTAGAGGACCAGTATATTTAGCTCTTTCCTAGAAGCATTCCAATGAACATCAAGACTTATCACTACCCATTTCAGCAAAACACCAAGATAAATATGCTCATTTGAGAATTATTAAAGTAAGGTGTTATTCACCCTAATACTATCCCATATTCTTCCCCAATTCTCCTTGTTTGGAAAAAAGATGGGTCCTAGCACCTATACATTGATTTTAATGTATTTAATCACCTCAAAATCAAGGATAAGTTCTTAATCCCTATTATTTATTATCTTCTTGATGAGCTTCATGGCACTCATTTTTTCTCCAAGTTGGATCTTTGCTTAAATATCACTAGATTTGCCTTTTGAGGATGATATCCCTAAGATAACTTTTTGCATGCATGATGGCCATTATGAGTTTATGGCCATGCCCTTTAGCCTCACTAATGCTCCTTTAACAATATAGGCATTTATGAATAAAATATTCCATCCCTACTTGTATAAATTCATTTTGGTCTTCTTCGATGATATCCTTAGCTATAGTAAAACATGCTTTGAGCATCTCCAACATCTAGAGCTCACACTGTAACTTCTCTCTAACCATCATATTTATGAAAAATAGTCCAAATTTAATTTTGGCCAAGATAAAATGGAGTATATTTGGCATATTTTTTCAACCCATGGGGTTTGGTTGGATCCTAATAAAATAGATACCATGACAAATTGGTCACATCCTCAGATACTCAAGAGCCTCTATGGTTTTTTTAGACTGACTAGATACTATCACAAGTTTGTCAAGGATTATGGGAATATTTTAGATTCACTGATAACTATATTAAAAAATGGTGTTTTTACTTGGATAGAAGTTGTTGAGTGTGCATTTGAAAAATTAAAACAAGCTATGTATACTAGACCTATTCTATTTATTCCAGATTTTGCCAATACCTTCACTATCAAGAGTGATGCTTATAATAATGGCCTAGATGTTTTTCTCCTCTAAGAAGGATACCCCATTTCATTCACCAAAAATTCCATTTCTATCAATAATTTATTTATCTCTACTTATGAGAAGGAAATGATGGCCATTTTGCATGAAGTACATAAGTGGTAGCCATACCTCATTGGAAATCATTTTTGCATCAAAACTGATCATCAGAGTCTAAAATATTTCTTATAATAATGGGTCTCTAACTCATCACAATATAAATGGGTTAATAAAATCATGGGTTATAACTATGAGATCACTTACAAGAAGGGTAAGGATAATATTGTGGTTGATTCTTTGTCTCACACATTTGCAAACCAAGCTTCCCTTTCTATTATTTCCATGCCTATTCAAAATTAGTTGGACACTATAAAACAAGGGTATTTCAATGACTCCTCATTATCTCCAATCATTCAATATTTTGCCTTTAACCCCTTTATTTTACAACATTATTCATGGGATGGTGATTCTTTATTATATAAGGGTCATCTAGTGCTTCCCTAGAGCATATATCTTCACCAACTTGTATTCTATAAACTCCATGCTTCTCCATTTTTAGGGGACTCAGGGTTTCTCAAAACCTATGAGTGGGAATGATACAACTTATTTTGGAAGGGAATGGAAAAGTTAATTCAATAGATGGTAGATGAATGTGATACCTACCAATACAACAAGGGTGAAACAACACTCATCCTTGGGTTGCTTGAACCCTTGCCCATCCCTACCAGGATTTGGATAGATATTTCTATGGATTTCATTAAGGGGATCCTAAACTCTAGAGGAAAAATAGTGATCTTGGTTTTGGTTGATTACCTCTTGAGATATAGTCATTGTTGTGCCCTCAACCATCCCTATACCACCTCCACAATCACACAAATTTTCTTGGACTAGATTTTTTATCTTCATGGCATTCCTTCATCTATTATCTCAGATCATGATGCAACTTTCACCAACCATTTTTGGATAGAACTATTTAAATTCACTAGTACCAAATTGAATATGTGTTTTAGGTATCATCCACAAATAGATGGCTATACTAAAATTTTATAATTACTTGGAAACTTTCCTTTATTGTTTCACCTTAGAACAACAACATTACTGGGAAAAGTGGTTCACTCTCATAGAATGCTAGTACAATACCTCCTACCATATTTCAATGAAAATGACTCCATATGAAGTAGTCTATGGTTAAATACCATCATTGATCCTTCCATACACCCCCAATAGTTCATCAGTTCAAGTGGTTGACATGATTCTCTAAACCTAGGATCAGATCCTTAGTACTGTACAAGATAATATTCATATGGCACAAAATTGAATGAAACAATAGGCAGATCAACACCATTTTGAGTTCACTTTTTAGGTAGGTGATATGGTTTTTCTTCACTTGTATCCATACAATAATTCCTCATTAAAAATCAAAGGTAATCATAAGTTATCTCCCATGTTCTATGGGCCCTATAAAGTTCTTTAGAAGATTGGGTTGGTTTCTTATAAGTTAGATCTCCCACCTTCTTCCCAAGTTCACCCAATATTTCATGTCTCTTGTCTGAATAAAGTTCTTAGAGAAAACATCAAAGTGTATACTATTTTACTAGAATTTTATAATGAAAGATCCATTCTTATTGAGCTGGAAGCAATCTTGGACAAGTGCACATGCTAACTTCACTCCTGCTCCATCTCTAAGGTTTTAATTTAGTGGCATGGAATGCAACCAAAAGATGTAACATAGGAACTAATATTTTAAATTCAACACCAATTTCCACATCTAAAGATTTGAGGATAAATATTTTTCTAAGAGGGAGGGTATGTTATGAACCCATGATATCTCTTCTTTTTACTTTGTTAGTTTAGTAGTTTTTATGGATGCATATGACTTGTAAGTCATCTCATGAGCATTTTTTTATCCCACATTCATGGGAAGTAGTGGTTGTTTATATTAGAATTAATATATAAGTTAGTGTTGAGGCTAATAAAGGCATCCACAAGTTATTTTTATTGAAATTTGTGAAAGGAGGTTTTCCCCTTGAAGTGGTATGTGATCAATATAATCTATTCAGTGCTTTTGTTTATTTTGTAATTATATTATTTCATGCATTTTTATTGAATTGTTATAGTAGGATCATCTCATATCCCCAAAAATACATTGGGTTGACCATTTATAATGACATTCCCAAAAGGATTTAAGGAAACATTTTATTATATATAAGATCATTTTGGTCATTATTCATATGTGAAATCAATAGTTATTATTTTCTTGTGCTTCTTCACAATCTTCTCTTCTATCATTATACTTGAGGAGACTTAGCTTAGGTTTCTTATTTGGAGAATATAGTATTGTGGATAAATATTGGATGCTTTGGCCTTTCTTAGTGATCCTTATAAACCACAAAAAGCTCTTGTAAATCCCCTTTGGCCAAGGGAGAGATTGAATCTTGATGGGTTCACATTCAAGTAAGTATATTCTAACTTTGTTCTCCTATATTTTAGTAGATAGAAGTAGCATAAGTGTTGGCTCAAATAATACTATCTTTCATATTTCATGTATTAGGGTGTTACTCATACTTAATTTAATTTATGTTCCTTATACAAATTTTTTATATTATTTTTAATTCCCACTTTGTACCACAAGCTTTGGTGTGCACTAGATTAGATTTACTTTCTTATTATTAGAATAAGTGAATATTTTAAACCTTAGGACTCCATTAGGATTATTGTGCAATTGTGTTAGACTGTAGGTTTTAGAACCCTTCTTAGCATGATGTGTTATGATAATTGATCCCCTAATTAGGTCTAGCATATTCTTAAATTGGTCATGCTCTCACTTAGTAAGTGTATCCCCAATAAAAAGTGTAATTATGCTCTATCTTCTCTTAGCTAGGATTGCTTTATAGACATGATGCATTTTTTATTACATGCATGAGGCATATCCATCCCATGATTATATATATGTGGATTTACATATTATGTATGTATATATGTATCTTTCCAATCCCAAAGGGAGGATAATTTTGGTTATTGAGATTAATAGGAAATTCCATGGATTGTTCCACAATTAGTCTTGATGTGAAAATCAGATTCTTCTCCAAACCTATGAATATTGTAAGAAGTTATTTCATTCTAGTATATTGGTCTCTTGGTTGTGCATGAGTTATGTTTTCCATATAGTTATTCATATCATGTTATTGTTTATATAAATGCTTTTTGTGTATTAATCATAATACCTTCTTATAGCAAACACAATCTTACAAATATGACATCCTTTGATTATATATGATTAGCTTTAATGTATTATTATTTCCTTGGGATCTTAATTATGTTTTATTTTTGGTGTGATTACATTTGATTATAATATACATTGGGTTTTAATTACTTTTCCAACCTTTATTTCAAGTGTTGGCCTAGAAAGGTTTCATTTTGTTTGGTCCATATGCCTTCTTTTCTACTTTACGTTTCCTTCTTTTTGAGTTTTTATTGGTTAGACCTACTTTAGGATAAATCCATAATAAATATACTCATCTAAATTAGTTTTATATTCACCCATAACTTAACCCATCCATGATAAACAAATTAATTTTCTCACTATTATTCTACCAAAAGGTTGTTTACAAAATCTAATACCCTGTAACTCATGTCTTGGAGTTAATATTCATTCATAGATCCTAAAAATTTATAGTATATCTATTAAAGTTACCTAGTGTACATAAAACCCACATCAATTTTTTTTTATCTATTTCTAGGAGGGCCTGAGCCTCCACTTTATTGAAGAAGACTACTTGAGTTGCACTAGATATTCCAAGGAGGTTAACCAAGTCTAACTATGACATTGGGCTATTATTTTCACCTCTACAACTCCATATAAGACCTAGGTCAAATAAGGGAACCTAAATGAAAGATTTGACCCAGTAATTTTCACCAACCATAAGAGGCCCACTCCTTAGAATCACTATGGCCCTAGTTTAGCTAGTTCTACTACTATTATTTCATGTGTTACTTAACCAAATTTAACTTTTAGGTCAAACTAGGGCAACCCTAGTAAAAAATATTAGATTTTTAGGTATATAAGGGGCTATAATTTATTTTAATGAGGTTTTGTATAGGTTAATTTATGTAAACTAATGTTATATTAGCTTTAGTCAATTAATTCTTATGTCCTTATATCATTTTTGGGTCATTTGAGGGGTTAAAAAGGTGCATTTAATGATTTATACAAGTTTCTTAGGAAATGTACAAGTTTAAAAACATGATTTCATGTCCCATGTGTCATTATAATTCTTATATAACTAACACTACTAAACATATGGTAGGTTGTTCAGATAAAAGATAGTTTTTTTGCAAAAAAGGAGAAAATGGCACTTGTATAGCCTTCTTGGGAAGTGTGACACTCAGAAAAGGTTTAAATGTGACTATTAAACTTCTCAAATATAATTCCCACATTTTATTTGATTTGAAAGTTCCATTTCTTGCTCAAAACCATTTTGCTCTCTTTTTACAATTTTTGGCAAGCAAAAGTGACTTGTAGGTTTGTACTTGGTACAGTCAGCACAAAGGGTTTCAGGAAGAATGATTTTGGGAAGTTTTTTAAAATTAAAATACCTTGATTTAAATACAATTATCTTTAATAATTGTGTCATTTTCTTTCTGAATCATCTTGATGAAGTTGACTATGCAAATCTACCTATCAATCTGTGCACCTTTCAGGTTTTTGTCTTGTTTGGGAAATTCTATAATTTAGATACTAATATTGGTTTAAAAAGATTTTTAATCTCCACTATAATTTCTTCAATTCTTTTTTTCACATTTGGATTATTTTTTATAGGTCAAGTACATCAAAGTTGAAAGAGGAGCATCATTATGTATTGTGGGCAGTTCTTACACCATTTCTAGATTTCCATGCTATGACCATGGTTACAAGATATTGTGTTATTATATTTAATATGTTTATAAGGTCCTATTTATTTTCCATCCACCTTACAACTCCATTATTCAAAGCACCTTCATGAGTGTAGTCATAGAACATGTAACCAATTTGCCTTATGACTATAGTACACAGTCAACCAGGTGCTTTCATGGAATTTTATCCATGTTTTAAGTGAGGGTTGAATTCTATTTTTGAGCCTTGAAATATCTTTAGGTTTCCATTTTAACACATTATGGACAAATCAACCTTTGAAGGCAAAATTCATGCTCATTATACACACTTGCATACAAATTACCTACTAAACTCAGTCAAAGTCACCTACAGGTGATATCAATAGAGACATGAAGGTATTTAAAAAGAGAGAATTATATGGTTTGAAACAAAATTTATTAAATTATATGGTTATAAAATCATGATAGACCTTTTGGAGGTGATATATGACCAAACTAGATTGAAAGCAACTTCCAAAGATGAGGATTGAGTTTTTAAAGCCTCTTTTCCCAAAAAGATTAAAACAAAGGTCAAAAGATTTTTTGTGATTAGAATAAAATAGTAATTTAAAGGTATTAAATTTTCATTTTTTTCCAATATTTAATTACCTATTATGAAGAAGTACCATGCTAAGTTTAGGATGAGGATGGCAAGTGGAAGATGGAATTTGAAAGTCCTAAAAGTGCCCATAAATACATTAAATTTAGGCAATAATATCTATAGTTAAGATACCAAATGGAATTTTTAACAAGATATTAAAACATATGTTATTTCATCATGGGAACCTATATCTAACAAAAGATCTAAATGAGCTCATGGTAACCTCCAGGTAGACGCTTAAGGGCAAAGTGTCTCAATCCAATAGGGTTAAAAAATGAACCAATCTTGATACCCTTTGATGCTTTAGGATCCATAAAAGGATGAATAAAGGATAAAACATGTATGTTGGGATAAAAATTATTTCAAGGAATCCTCAAGAAAACCATAACCAAGCTTAGTACAAGCACATACACCTACAGTAGTCATGAGGGTAGAATACATAGTCAACTAACCTTGATTGGTCTTGAGAAGTTTTTAGCCTCTAAGGTGTAAAGTTAAGAAAGGGAATAGGTGTAATGATTATTGTAATATGTTAATAAGTATTTTTTATATATAAAAAACTAAATCTAATATAAATAGTCACCTATAGGGGTCTGTTAAGTAGGGTATACAAACAATGAGTTAGGAACATGATACTCTTGATAATAGAAGGGTATAAACCTAATGAGAAAAATCTTGTATGATTGTCAAAGTAATTTGGGAAGATAAATAAGGTCTTATGAATTTTTTTAAAGACCTTAAATACATAATAATACCTATAGGTATCTTTTCAAATGAGGAACATAGTCCACTTTCATTCAACCCAACAAACAGGGCCCTTTCTACAAGTTTGTTTGATAAATTGAGGAGGTTTGAGGTTCTAAACACATTACCAAGGGATAAAAATTGGTACATATAATTTATATTATTTTATTAATATCCTTAACCATTAAAGTGGTTTGATAAAATAGGGTAAGTACCCCATATTTTATCTCAGTTAGGGGATACTTTCCCCTTTTGTAAAACTGGTAGGTTTTATGAAAATGGAGATGAAGGGTAACCTAAGGAGTTGATGGATATTTATATAAGGTATATTAGGTTGTATCAAAACTAAAAATATGTATAAAACTAATCATAAGGGGGTGAAACCAAATAGGTTGGTTTAGACACCTAGGGTTGCAGTCAACCCTAGTAGGCATAGTTATACCTAGAGTCTCAAATAAGGAGTCACTTTTGATTATGGACCTAAATGAAATTTTTAATGGGAAAATACATGTATATGGGATCACATTAGAATTTTAGGATATATTTTAACATAGGAAAATTAATCAAAAGACTATGTTGGGGTCTTAAGGTATAGATAGTCTTCTAAGAATAATGAGACCTTAAAGCCAAAGAAAAGGTCAATCTCAACTCTAGCCTTATATGATATCTAAAATGGATTAAAAAATTATTATGGGATGTATAAGGATTTTTTTAATCCTTTATATATCAATGATTTTACAAATAAACCCAATTTGGGCTTGGGACCAACATTTGGCTTGTGAAAATGGAAGAAAAGGGTTTGAGTGAGCAAATTTGAATGTTCATATATCTTCTAATGATTTTCATGTTAATACAATAAGTTTTAAGAAGATATAGAGGGTCATATAAAAATGTTTTGTGGAATTGGATTTAAATTTGGACGTGAAAACTCTATGAACAATGCTTAAAACTAAGAATAGGTCTAAAACTCTACTAAACTCTCAACTAGGACCTGATGGAGAAAGTGAGCTTGGAAAACTAATAAAATGGCATTGTTTGATAGAAATAGATATTTTATGTTAAATAGGAATCTATAAACATCCCTTACATGATTTTTTGTATGGATTTGTATAGATATGGGACAAAATAGTTTTTTTCTCATTATTTAGTGTATATTATAGGTTGTAGGAAGTTTTAAGAGATGAAAATCATATGGATGGAAATATTAATACTTGAGATAACTACCCATATCACTATTATTTCTTTAAATATATAATAAATGTCCAAAATAGGTGCTTCAACTTAGCCAGTCAAAACTGACTTATTAGACAAGCTAGTGAGAAGTGTGAAAACTCTAAGGGAAAGTGATTTTAAGGTGTCTTTGATGATTATAAGTCCATATAGTGACTTAAAACATGTCATTCAATACCTTTTATTAATTTTCATGAGAAATGTATGCATTTTTGAAATTCAAGTGTGTTGGGTGCATGAGAGAGTAGTTTTCTAGACAATAACTGATGATTGATTCTTTCTAATTGATTCCAGAAGACCAAGCATGAAACTAATACATTTAGAGTAATGTATGATGTTCCTAAAATAAATTATAATCATCATACCTCGTCTTAATAAGTTATGGTATTTAAAAAAAGAAGTAATTATGAAGGTAGTTTTCTGAGCTAGAATGAGGAGTTTCTTGCCACTTTTCATGAAGTTTATGCCTTGAATTAAAACTTGTGATTCCAAAAATTTCATGTTTCATCCAATATCCTTCTCAAATGAAAAATTATATGATTATATATCTTTACAAGTGTCCTTATGACCCTTGGACTTCTCTCTTCATCTCTCTCTCTCAAGTTCTATAAGAACTAGTCATTTTGGCATTGTATTAAATACTCCACTTGAGTATGGTGAATCCCTGATCATTTGTATACCTTTTGATAAATAAAATTACTAATTTTTACCTCTTCCATGAATATTCATAGTGTTATTTACTTGAATTTTGAATTTTATTAGTGAATACTATGGATTCCTTAGCAAGTTATCACATTCTCTCACCTATTTACAACTTCTTGTAGGGCATGTGATGTGTTCAATAAATGTCAAAGTTTTAGTGAGTTAGTATCTTAATTAGTGTCATTTAAGGCCTATTTTATATACATCCTATGTTTTCACATTCATCCATAACTCCATAATGTAGCATTGATGCAAGAAGACATAGATTGAAGAATGTATGTTTAGCTTATCCTTTCATTTCAAGTGAAATATTCATATGGTAGGATGTCATAAATTTATTTTGTTTATCACCTACATTAGGTTAGTTTTATTTAAGTTATCTCTCTCCCTTTTCACCCCAAAAATATAGTAGTAGTTGCAATCCTAAGTGGTACATCAAAGCATCTAGCCCTATTTAGAGACTCACCTCATTCCTTAGAATACCCATAATCCTAAAGGTGGTTCAATTATTCCACTTGGATGAGGAAAAATTTGAATCTCCTCAAAGGTTTAAAATATAGGTGACAATATTTTTTGGCACACCTGATGGGACTCTTGATCCAAGGAGTTGAGAGATTTTTGGTGTTGTCTCTCAATAATCAATCATTGGAGGAATCCATTCAAGCATCAATGGTGAATCCAAAGATATATCAACTAGTCAAGTAGCCTAGGTTATCCTTTGAAGATTGATGATAACATGTTTTCTTCATGTTATTTATTTCAAATGAAGATCTATGGCTAACTTTGGTGCTGATTTCTTGTTTACACAAGTTGGTGAGACATTTCAAGCCTGTGCCATTCCCTATTAATATGAATAAGTCCTTGGTCAATATTTTCATGACCCTTACCATCCCCAAAATTACTTTCATTAGCTCCAATATGATCCTTGTCAGCTCATGAATTAAGTATATCAATCCTATAACTAGCCTTCTCAATGTTTTGCCCCTCTTAGTCAACCTAGTCTTTTCTCTAATCGACCCATTTCCACCTTCAAACAAACTCTTTTGAGGTATGAGACGTATATGATATATCTTGATACTCAAAGTGGATGTTGTCAAAATATTCCTATCCACCTTATTCAAAAGGTAATAGATGCATTAGAGTTAGTCAAGAGAGAGTGGGTACCTATTGAGAGAGATAATTGGCAAAGGTTCAAAAGTGAGATGCTTGATGTGAGTGGTCTACTTTCTTCCTTAGAACATGGGCTAAAAGTTCATGAAAGAAAGCCTCATCAAACCTATCAACCTTCATTTACACTTCTAAAAAGTTTCTATAATACCTACATGGTTCCCACTCATGAACCCAATCAAACTTATCAAGGCCATCCTTTTTCAAATCAAGTGGAAGAAAGAGTTGAAAAGACTAAGCTTGTATTTGAAAAAAACCTTGATAGGAAAATTGAATTGGCCAATATGAAGATACAATAGTCCTTTTTATCAACTAAATAAGTAGAGTTAAAGACTAGGCATGAATTAAATACATAGAGAGGAATGTATGATGTCACTAACCTACATTAAAATAATCATACTTGGTCTTAATCAATTATGGGATGTTAAAATAGAGGTAATCAAGAAGGAAATTTTCTAAGCTAGAATAAGGAGTATCTTGCCACTATTCAAAAAGGTCATGCCTTGATTAACACTTTTACTTCCATATCTTGCATGTTTCATTCCATATAATTATAAAATACACAAGTAAATACTTATCTCATCTTGATAAGTGTCCTTATGACCTTTGTACTTCTCTCTTCTTCTTTAACTCTCAAGTTCTATAAGAACTAACCATTTTGGCATTGTATTGAATGCTCCACCTGAGTATGGTAAGGCCTTGATCATTTTTATACCTTTTTATAATTAAAATTACTAAATTTTACCTCTTCCATGACTATTCATAGTGTTCTTTACTTGAATGTTGAATTTTCTTAGTGAAGACTATAGATTCCTTAGCAAGTTGTCACATTATCTCACCTATGTGCATCTTCTTCTTGTAGAGCATGTGATGTGTTCTAGGAAATGTTAGGGTTTAAGTGAGTTAGTCTCTTCATTAGTGTAATTAAAGGCCTCTTATCTATTCCTCCTAGATTTTCACATATTCCATAACCCCATAATGTAACATTGATCCATGAAGACATAGATTGGAGAGTGTATGTTTAGTTTATCCTTTGATTTCAAGTGTAATATGAATATGGATGGATGTCATAAATTTATTTGGTGTATCACCTCCCTTAGGTTAGTTTTATTTTAGTTATCTCTCTCCCTTTTCACTTACCAAAGTTAGTAGTAGTTTCAATCTTAAGTGGTACATCAATGAAGCTAGCCCTATATAGAGACTCACCTCATTCCTTAGGTTGCCCACAAGCCCAGAGGTGATTCCATTGTGCTATTTGGATGAGGTGAACTTTTCATATCCTCAAAGGGTATAAATACAAGTGACAACACTACCCATGACTTGCTTAAAAACCCTAAAAATATATTCCGTCCTTCTACCCTTATATAATAAGGACTATTGAATTACATGTGATGTATTTCAAGATAAAATTAATGATAACAGATGTGATCAATGAGGATGTGGCATGTAGGTTTTTCCCCTTCATGCTATAAGATGTCATTTATGATTGGTTTCTCAACCTCCCATAGGATTTAATTACCTCTTGGGTCTAGTGTGAAATCACCTTCTTAGGTTAATTTGGATAGGTTACTATTCCTAGAGTTATATACCAACATTTTTCTATCATGAGGAGAGATCCTAATGAATCCAATAGATCCTTTAATACTGGATTCCAAAAAAAATTTAGTTGAGTAAATAATGCATATAAACCCAACACTACACTAACCCTTAAGATGTATAAAAATTCCATAGATCTTATAACCTTAATGTTATTACATATATAAGTGGTCATCATTAAACTTTCAATGACATCTGTTGAATATATCAACATTGATAAACTAATAAATCCCCAATTATAGAACCTAGCTAAACCCAATATCTACTAAAATTATCAAATCTTAAATTCAATTCCAAATGCAAAGCAAAAGATTGTGGCTTAAAATATGAATCAATCACATATTTATTTTTCCTTGTCCCATGATGTGCCAAATCAAATCCTAATATTTTTTAATAAACTTATTCCTACATCCCATCAACACCAAATCTAGACTTCAATTTTAATCAATACTTCTTCCACTCAAGGTGAAAATATAGACTCTAATAAATCTAAATTAGCTACCATTTAGAGGATGGTGTACAAGTTAAGTAATGAATTCTTGAGCATGTAGAAAATAATGGAGAGTTTTGGTGGAAAATAAATAAATTATGGATTCAAATTCCAAAGATATAACATGCCTTTAAAAAACCCTATAAATAAAATAGAACTATAGATATTCAATAAGGTGCTTAAAATAAATATCTTAGAATAAACACTACCCAATTGGTGTCAGATTCACAAAAACACATGGATAATTTGATTGCATAGAGTTCTACACTACTTTTGAAATATTTTAGAAAGAAATGGAAACACAAGAGAGTTTTTCAAACCATCTAGAACCATCTTCATTCATTGCATTAGGTCACCCCAATACATCAATGGTCTTTGAGAACTATGAATTCCCATTCCTAGTGGAAGATGAGAAATAACTAAAGGATAGTGCATATGAGATCCATGCATTCCATTAGTTCTGGATGAACAATTAAAATATGAGGAATAAGTATCCTACTACTACCTCCAATCCTCTAAATAAAAATGTTACTATTCCTCTAGATCTAAATGAAAATAAAAATCCACCTCCTCTAAATGGAAGTGATCAAAAACAAATTGTAAAACCACAAATAAAATCTAGGTATAATAATTTTGAGAATATGAATAAAATCAAGGCTAATATAACCCTACATGAACTATCTCAAATCACTAAACATAAGGAGTTATTGCTTAAGGCCCTGACTAGGAGATCTTATACATCTGACAAGTCTAAATATTCACATGTAAATATGAGAGCATATAAGGATAAGCTCAAAGTGCCACCTTTTCCAATGACTATCAAAAAATTTGGGAAGAATGTTCATAATTGTCTAGTTAACTCATGGGGCTCAACCAATGTGATGTCGATAGTTATGTGAAAGAAGCCAATTTTAAACCTAGATAAGTCAAAATGAGTGGTCCTATAGTTATACAAGTATTTTGTCCCATGTGTTGGAGAGTTGACTAATGTACACATCCAATTGGCATAAAAGACACATGTATAACAATACATATATTTATGCTCATTAACATTCTAGAATATTATGGCTTACTACTGATCCATGATGGATCAAAGACAATAAATGGGTAATGACCATATATTTATCACATATGTGGTTGCCTTAGAAAGTAGAAGCCAATCAGATATAAGTAGATAAAGAATAGAAGATGAAGTACTTGATTAGTGAGTACAAAACCAATAATCATAAGGTTGATGTGGCATCTATGCATGCATGAGTGTACACATTTACCACTAAGAAAAATATTCATGAACAATAATTTTAAGGTCCATTTCAATTATAGAATCTCCATTTTTATTGAGCTAGATCAAAGAAAGGCTATGTTTTTAGCATATAACTAACATACTAATATGTTAAGCATTATTTTTCTAACTATAATTTGTAATTTAATTGAACTAAAAGCAGTTGAAAATCATTAATGATTTTGAGCTACTTATTAACTAGATCAAAAATAAATATCAGTGTAATCTCACCTACTTGAAGAAGTATAAACATTGAGTATAGGACTTAATCAATTCCTTTCAAGTATTCAACATCAAGGTTGTCCCAAGGGAAAATTGGATGATAGATTCACTAGTAGCTTCAATTTCCAATCTAACACTGCTTTAAGGATCCAAAATAAATAATTATTTGTGAGTTGGTTCCTTATCCATCTATCCTAGAGAATGTAGAAAACTTATAGGTATTTGAGACAATAATTAGATTTTCTAATTCATGAGTATTTCTAGGACATTCGTATCTCAATTAATATATGATAAATATTTTTATTCCATGCATATTAAATATCTAGGAGTGAATGGTGTCTTATAGCTAAATGAAATTACATCCCTTTGGGGATTGTCTCCCTAGAGTGGGATTTTTACATATATCCATAATACCAAAAGTAGAATCAACTTAAATAAATTTAATCTAATTTCATTAAGGATAATCTCTATAATGACCAACATCCTCAATATTTGAAGATTGGTTTATGTTGCATTGAAATTGAGAAATAAAATTTGAAGTCTATTAATAGAATTCAAAGACATGATCGCCTATACATATAAAGATTTAAAAATATTCAACATGAGATTAATCACACATACCATTATGTTAAATATATAACATAATAATTTTAGGTAGATACAAAGTCTAGTTGATCCAATACTATAACCTCTCATCCAAATAAAGGTATAAAAGCTACCTAGTACCATTCAAAAAAAAGAATGGAGAAATTAGACTCTATGTTAACTTTAGGAACCTAAATTAAGCATCATAAAAAGGCAACTATAATTTACTTTCCCTATATGAGTTAATTTATATGGTTAATGTCTCTGATCTGATGTTATTTTTGGATAAATTGTCAATCTATAACCAAGTACTGGTGGAAGCACAAAACACAATGAATAATGTATTTACCACCAAATGGGGAAATTTTACATACAAAATGATGCCTTTTTCCTAATCAATGCAAGGTAAACCTTTTAAATAGGTATGGAATTTAAATTTTAAGGACTTATTATCAAATGCATCATAATTTACATGGATGACTTGACAATGTATTCAAAAAATATAATTGATCATGTAGATCATCTTCAAAGAGTATTTGATAGATGTATAATATATGGAGTCTTCCTTAATCCAAATAAAAACATCTTTGGGATCATTGAAGGGAAATTATTATGTCATGGCATCATTGAGGATGGGATATTCATTAATGCATAATAAGTCCAGGCCATTTATAAGCTACCACCTCATAAGAGCAAGAGGGAGTTAAAGTCTTTCTTAGGTAATATTAACTTTGTAAGGAAATTCATTTTTGGATTTTCATAGATTGTTAAACCATTGAATACTATGTTGAAGCAAGATACCAAGTTAGAATGAACAATAGAGGCTAAGAGATATTTTCAATACATTAATACTTCTATCACTCAATCTTTAGTTTTGATTAGCCCAAACTTAAATAAATATTTCTATCTTTACTCATTCATTTTATAACATACTATAGATCTTATACTTACACAAAAGGTCAATGATAATAAACATCCTATTTCATTCATGATCACTAATATATAAGATGCATATTTGAAATACTCTATGATAGATAAATAAATATATCCATTGATAAAAGTTGTGAAAAAATTTAGGCATTATATTCTAAAGAATAAGACATACACCATTGTTCTAGACCCAAATTTCAAGCTCACACTTGGCTAAAATGAGTTGGGTGAAAGAAGATAAAATGTATGACCATCTTGAAATGAGGAGAACCAATATAGTGAGAGGTCAAGGAATCATCTAGATCATAACTAAGATAGATCCATGAATTTGTATTGAATAAATTAATGAGGCTTAGGTAGTTGGTGGTGAGTGGTACACTCAAATCATCCACTACTTACTCAAAATTACATGTCCCCCTAAGGTAAAAAGAGATAAAAGGTGAGACCTTAGGCTTAAATCATCTCATTACATGATAAATAAGGGAGTCATATATAAATAACTATGAGGTCATCTATTTAAGGTGTGTTTTAAGAGAATAAGTTGAGATCAACCTAGAAAATATACATCAAAATATTGGTAGTGGACATCTCTTAGGCAACACATCATCTCATAAAATTATAAGGATGGGATACTACTAGCCCACAATATTTAAATATTCACATAACCATGTCATAACCTATCATGAATTCTAGGTGTTTGGAAAAAAGGAGGTGAATGTTTACATGTTGTAGTAGCCATTCATATAAGGATTTCCCTTTGCTCAATGAGGCCTTTAATTTATTGGGGTAATTAACCAAAACTCTTTAGTAGGGCATAATTTTGTCCTAATAGTTCCTGACTATTGTACCAAATGGATAGAATATATTGTTATTAATAATTCTAATGTAATTGATGTTTCTAAATTTATATAATAAAATTTACTAAGTTTGGTACTCTAATTTATTTATTCTATGATAATGGCCCAACATTCTAGTCTACAAAATTTATTGAGTGTGTATAGAAAAACCAAATCACGTCAAATTATCCTTAAACTAATACCCACAAGAGAATGGAGTGGTTGAATCTACCAATAATAATCCAAGATGTATGACATAAAATATTAAGCACTAGATAAATAAAGGGATTGACATTTCTTATTGAAGTATCCACTTTGGACAGTGTGAACTAGACCCAAGCCATCTCTCAAGGCTTCACCATTTTCGCTAGTGTATAGGAAATAACTAGCATTCGCCATTATTCTTAAAATACCAACATACAAATTTATGTAAGAATACATGGGAGAAGATGAAATAATATAGTTTAAACTACTTAATATAGTCTAGATAGAAGATAAAATAACTAAAGTAATGCATAATTTAAACAAACATCAAGACATTGTTAAAAGATGGTTTGATAAAAGGTATAAGATCAAAGCCTTCAAGATTTATAACCTAGTGATTCTATGGAATAAATCATATGATAAGAAAGGAAAAAATGATAATTTCACCCTTTTTTGTATTGGGCCATATCAGATATAATAAATATTAGGTAATAATGCCTTATACTTAAAAGACTTCCAAGGTAATGACCTTACTTTTCTAGTCAATGGATAATTTTTGAAACATTATTTCATGGATGCTCTAGCTTAAGATGATTTTTAGTGACTGTAAGTGTAGATGTAAATGTATGAGTATATTAGATTTACTAATTTCTAGAATAAATTTTATACTTTCTAGATTAAATATTTTATGCTTTCTGCATTTGCTTTCATTAGATTAGTTATTATGTTTTTTATATTAGTTTTTTAAAATTGTAGACTAGACCAATTGATTTTATATGTTGAAGCTACAAAAGAGTTGCCAAAAATAAGGAGATGATTTACAAGGATGCACAACTATTTTTCACAAGGATTTATTCTAATAGTACTTGAGCTTTTAGGATTGGGGTATGTATCATGATCACGTTAAGTTTTACTTAGACTGAATGAGTTTATTAGAACTATAAGATTTACTCTAATTTAGTCATCAAATTTTTAATAATACTTTCCATTTCCAAAGATTAACTAGACTATTACATGATAAAACTTGGATGGGAGATAATAAACATATCAATGGATACACACTAATAGGGACATATTGACTAAAATAAATTTTATTATACCTACACCTGGCCAATGCTGATTCCCAACTCTTCTTCTATCTATGTTTCAAAAAAAATATCATATAAACTAATATAATGTGGGTGATTCAAGTAATATCTAATAGAAATATTGATACCTATTTGGTAATAGATAAATGCTTAGAGTGGAATCAAATGTATCTCTATCAGGGCTATGGATGATTGGATGGTAGTAGAGCAATGCCTAGGATTCCATTACTATTTGGTTATAAAATATGGTAAAAAAAACTTACATTATTTATTCATGTCTTTGTTAAAACTCTCTTAAGTAGGGGAAATTAATTTTACAAAAAAAATCACACACTCAAATCCAAGGAATGTAAAGGGTTGGTATGTTTCATCAAGAAGTATGAGTCTTTTTCAAGGTCTAATTTATTTATTCTATCTTGCTAGAACAAAAGTTTTTTTTATGATGCATTACTAAGATTATGGGTTCTAAAATACTAAGGATTATTTCCCCCTCTAAGTCACCATTTTTTGTACCCTAACACACACACACACACACACACACACACACACACACACACACACACACACACACACACACACACACACACACACACACACACACACACACACACACACACACACACACACACACACACACACACACACACACACACACACACACACACACACACACACACACACCATTTTAAAATATAAATAAGGACCCACTATTGATTGAATATCTTAATTTGATTTCTTGTAAACCAAAATTCTATGACATGGAATTTGAAAAGCATAAACTTAAGGTCATTTTGAAGTTTGTGATATGTTTCAAAATTATAGGAGAATTGAAATTATGTATAATTTATACTATATGATTCAATTTTTGCCTTTTATTATACTTTAACTTAGTACTTATGTATATGTTTGATTTATGATTGAATGGCTAACAAGGCTGATGTGTTATGCTTTTAGTGGGTTCTTTGCCTATGTTTTATGTTAAATAGGATATTTCATGCTTAAGTGTCTCTTGAGATATCTCAAAGATCATCTAATTTTGATACATGGCATCATTCCATTGACCTAGATCATCATTAAAGAACATAAATCACCTAAATAAGTGGATCAATGGGATCTTACTAGGTGTCACCATATCACTCAGTCTAAGTTGACATTAGTAGAGTTTATCATATGGATATACCCAAAAAGTAGAGTAGCAAGAGTTGTCCACATGTCATCATCCTACTCACCTAGAGATGTTAGTAGAGTTCCTCATAAAAATATCTTAGGAAAGTGGAGTAGGGAGAGCCATCCATGTGTTATCATCATGATCAATCAAAGGTGATGTTAGTAGAGTTATTTGTATGTATATACAAAGAAAGTGGAATATCAAGATCCATCCACATGTCATAATCCCCCTAACCTAGAGGTGGCATCAATAGAGTTCCTTCTATGAATATCCCATGTAATAATATCAATGATATTCATTCAAATATAATCATCTCATTTACTCATCAGTTATGTTAGCAAAGTTCATCTTAAAAATTATCCCAAGCAAATTTAGCAATGAGAGCCATCCATGTGTTATCATCCTAATAACCCATGAAAATAAGAATAAAGTATAGTGGACCATAGATAAATTGAAAAAGTAATATAAATACATGGAAACATGTTCCTCAACCACATAAATAGATAACAAAGACACAAATTCCAAGAATAAAAACATGAAAAAGAGACATCTATCACATTATGTTGACTAGGCACATGAGAGTAGGTGGAAAAAGCCACATGGTAATAAAATCCATAGAAATTGGTGTTTATAAATTCAAATGGAAATAATAGACAAGGAATAGAAGGAAATCCATTATTACCATTAATTCACATGAATTAGCAAATTAATATATTCAATTCTCAAGGCCAAGACATCCAAAGTGATATAATTTGAGATTTCATATCTAGTTTAATCACATTAACTTCTAGTTATCAAGTGCACATTGTGAATTCATATCTTTATTATGACCAAGAGATTATAGAATTTTCAAAAAATATACATTTTCAGTCCAAATTTTTAATGGCCTCGTCGTATCACACTCCACCTCCTTATGCATATTCAATTACAAGAATAACTAAGTAAACTAACATAATGTTTGATTCAAAGACTTTAAACTATGATTTCAAACATTAATCTACTATTTATTATAAGGTCAATGTAGTTGATCCATAAAATACTGAGAACCATCTTTCAATTTCACATAGAGGTACAAGGATGACTTACTAGAAATAAAAGTGCCTGGTCTACATAATATTTTAGCCAAAATAGAGGTAATGCCTATATTTAACTATTATTTGATTTATTTTTTAATGGGAAAATATTTTAGAAAATATTAGATTTCAAACTTAGAAATACTCCAGTAAGATACATAAGTGTAAATGCTTTCAAAATATACTATAGGCTCCCTCTGCTAGAAATGTCCTCAAGCAAGATATGGTAAATTCATGGCTACTTGTAAACAAGATCAACTACAAGTTACAAGAATGGGTGGCCAACCCAAAAAAATTTACAATGTAGGTCTCTACTTTTACTATCACCATTATTATCTTCAAACCAGAGGTAAGAATTGCCATGGCCCCACAAAAAAAAAATGGTTTCTCAACCATTTCTTATGTCAATGAGATATGGGTCCTATTGTTGTATATTATCCTAACCTCCAATAAAATCATATCCATGAGAGGGATAATTAACTCTATTTTGATTCTATGAGTCATAAATCTAGGAAACTTACTAGGTAGTAACTTCTATATGATGTCCTATTTGGTAGATGTTGTGATTGTAACAATTCATTCAACCTATGAAGAACCCTATAAACCATCTATTGAATACCCAAATATTAGTATTTTTTATGAGTTCAATGTCCTCCATGTGCAAAGGTTTAGAAATCAAATGAAAATGTTGATATAAATATTTTATTTTATGGTTTACCAAAACATATATGAGAAGAATATTCTTAGGCTATCAGACCCCATAAATAAGACTATTCAAAAAATGGGTGACTATTAGTTTTATCCTTGTTGTACTATAGCTAGGATAGAAGGTACCAAGGCACACCCTTTGTACTTACCCTAAATTATACTTGACAAATTTGCTGAGAGAGAAATTACTACTCAATTAATTGATAGTGTTGATGTTGAGTTATAAAGGGCTAAACAAGCAATAGTCAACCTAACCCCTCTCAGCATTGGTTGAATGCAATATACATATTGGGAGCACTTCCAATATTTTTGAATATTAAGAATGTATTATGGATTGAAATGGGCACCATTTAGGCATTGAGACACCATAAAAATGTTAGGGAGAATATTAATATATATGAGAGGAAAGTTAGAACTAACTATGGTCACTAGTCCTACAGTCATGATAATGTGTTTATGAATGCATAAGATGACACCAAGGTTATATTCCAGATGCACATGGTAAAAATGTCAATGATTGTATCACAAAGGATCCAATATTATCCCAAAATTACTAAATAATATTCCAAGTGGATTGAAAAACAACAATGGGGTTCTAAACATATTCATAGACCTCTTCCTCATGCAAAAATAGACATATAAGAACAAGTTGTCCCATATGGGGAAGTAGATGTTTAATTAAGAGTTGAGACCACTCTAATATCCCCTACATATTTAGTCTCTACTAACAACATAGAACTATTGTGGATAAACCTATAGGTTCAAGTGGAGTAGTTGGGATATT